>OZ024755.1:41320429-41327929 GCA_964016885.1 Eledone cirrhosa
GTATTTCTTTCTTCGCTTTTCTTTTGGGCGGGGTGGATTCTGAATTTATTCTTCCGTATTTTACCTTTACTTCGTACGAACTTTCATGTAGCTTGTTTTAGATCTTTTAGAGTTAGCATTAGTATTTATTTTTCTCGGGACTCAGAATTATTATCTCGTATTAGTTCACTTTGCTGCACTGGGTGGTTGCTGGAATTGTGCCCGGGATGGAAACCTTTATTGTTTATTTCGTGGTAGTCTCTTTAGTATTTTGGCCCCTTTTGTTGACCCGTCACCGTATCATTTACGTACTTATACCTCTTAAAAGGGTCCTCGCCTATTCCGTCCCACCTAGTTCTTTTACTTATTTCGTTATTTCTTTATTTCTTTCTTTACTTCTTTCTTTCTTTATTTATTTATTTATTCTAGCCTAACAATAGCCTGAGACCTAGGTCGTAGAATTTAATTTACTTTACTTTTTTCTTTACACTCATTTGTTTTTCTTTACACTTATTTGCTTTTCTTCACTCTCAGTATTTTTTCTTTCCTATATATTTCTACCCCCCATTGTTCTACCTACCGTTCCGACTTCCTCCCCCTCCCCCTCCCCTGTATCTTCTTTGACCTCATGCCCAGCTGTAGCTGGCACTACAAACGCTTGATTGGGGCTACTCCACCCCCTCCCCTCTTTCTCCTACTGGCAGGTTTAGCCACCATCTCCCCTACTAATTTGCAACCACAGAATTACTACTGATTTTTGACAATCACTTTGACCATATATGGAATTACCCCTTGAGAAGATCGGCTATTTAAATACCAGAATAAATTTTCATTTAGTCCAGAATTAGCCGTCGAAACGGCTTGAGCTCAGCTGTCGGGGTCTTACTGGTTCCTATATATATATATATATATATATATATATATATCTGTATATATATATATATATATATATATATATCTGTATATATATATATATATATATATATATCTGTATATATATATATATATATATATATATATATATATATATATATATATATATATATATATATATATCTGTATATATATATATATATATATATATATATATATATATATATATATATATATATATATATATATATATATATATATATGTATATATATATCTGTATATATATATATATCGTTGCCCTTTTGTTCAACACTGACAAAGGAACGATGTACTAATTTCAAGCTTATTAGCTATCGTCAGCAACGTATACCTTCCTGCCAGATGATTCAACGTCTGAAAGTATATACTTTCCTTATGCATATTAACGGCTGAGCAGATTAATTTGCATATCGAGTGAGTTAATCAGCCGGGGTACCGAAAACGATAAATAGAAAAAATGACACGAAATTTCATTTCTCACTCTTAGTACGGCTGTTACTTAAATATAAGTATGTATACGTACATACATATATGTATACAGACGTACAGTAGTATGTATATATATATACATACATGCACACATATATATATATATGTACGTATGGATTTACCGAACATTTATTGTAATGCTCGGTGTGTTTGTAAACAAACATCCCGAATTAAGACGTACAGTGTCTAGCAGCCATCGTTGCCCCTTTGTTCAACACTGACAAACCGAGCATTATAATAAATGCTCGGTAAATCCATACGTACATATATATATGTGTGCATGTATGTATATATATATACATACTACTGTACGTCTGTATACATATATGTATGTACGTATACGTATATACATACTTGGTCATGTTCATGCTGCCAAAAAAACACACGCACCTGTTGGTTGGTTCGATAACCGGAAGGTTGTTTATATATTGTCAAAGCTCTTTCGTCGCACATTCTATGACCTCCTCAGTGACTAGGTTTTTATTATATGTCTCTCCTTTGCCATCTTGTTTTTGTGTGTTGTGACAGGGCTCAAGATAAACATGAACAACAAAAATCAAACTGTCAGAGTCAGTGGAGAGCCCATCCGAGAGGTGCAGACATTTGTGTACCTGAGAGGTGTGGTTGATCGACGTGAGGGAACCGACCGAGATGTCACAGCCAAGATTAGCAAGGCAAGAGCAGTTTTCATCTTGCTGAAGAAAGTCCGGGCATCAAAAGAGATCTGCCCAAGAACTAAACTTCACATCTTCTCCTCCAATGTAAAGGTGGTACTGCTGTACGGATGTGGAACTTGGAAGACAATAAAAAAGATGCAGACATTCTTCAACACCTGTCTGAGGTGCATCTACAACATCAGATGGCCGGAGAAGATCAGAAACGAAGATCTGTGTGGGCAAGTAGAACAGGAACCAGTGGCAAAGCAGATTCTGTGGAAAATGTGGAGCTAGATTATTACCTCCATGTGGGACATAAGAGAGGGCTATTACCTCCATGTAGGACATAAAGGAGGACTATTACCTCCATGTAGGACATAAGAGCGGGCTATTACCTCCATGTGGGACATAAAGAGTCTTCTAAGTTAACACCTATACTATTTGTAACATTTCTTTACAGGACTGGACTGAGTTACCAAAGCAGTCATCGTCAAACTACTCGTTTATCAGTCGTATTAAATGCTGTCAGATGCACTGGTAATGAAGCATCGATCTTTGACTGTCCTCCTATTTTAAATGGACGGTGTAAACACACCGGAGCAGGTGTCGTATGTTCAAGGGGTAAGGGCAATACTATATTATATATATCAGAATTTATCTATATAATCTACCTTACAGGCGATCTGTCGATTTTGAGAATGTAAGCAATACTTGTCTTTTCTTCTATCCGTAGTCTTCTAAATAAGCAGTGTTTTAAACTCTTAGTAATGCCAGTCTAAAATTCAAATTCTCCGTTTTCCTCTCTGATTTTCAATTATTTATTTTACATGTTTTTAATATGTCTCAAATCTGTTGGACCCTTCCTAAAAACTAACCTTCTCCTAAAGTTACCCATTTACCGCCCGCCCGCCCCCACTCACAACCATTGCTATATGGTCCAATCAGAACTCAGCGGCTTTAGTAAGTTCTCTAACAAATCAGTATAGTAAAGCTACCACCTCGGTTACTACTCCTTAAGTTTAGACCTGTTTGATGGGTTGACTGCGGAAAAGTCTAAGCACTCAATGACAATGTCACAGATAAAGATAAATTCACCTCCCGCTGCAGAACGAGAATACAAGGACCCCTCTTTATTTCAGACACGGATGACCAACAAAATTCCGTCTCCCACACCCCTCTCTGCCCCTCCAACCCATCCATCCCACCCTCTTAACTTCAGAGTTGGTACCATGAACGTAGACACATTGAAAGGTCGCTCAAATGAGGCTATAGAGATGCTTGAACGTAAAGAAGTTGATGTTTGTTGTATTCAAGAGACTAGGTGGAGAGGTGGGTCTGCCAGATTCATCGTGGGTAAAAAACGATGCTATAAACTTTTCTGGGTGGGAAATGACAACGGACAGGGTAGTGTAGGAATTATGTTAGCTGAAAAATGGGTAGATAAGGTAATCGACGTAAATAGAGTAAATCACAGAATAATTAAAATAAGGCTAGTTCTAAATAAAACTACTGTGACAATAATATCCGCTTATGCACCCCAATCTGGTCTACAAAGATATGAAGATAGGCAAGGCAGCTGGGCCTTCGGAGATAGTTGCTGAGATGTTGAAGGCATCTGGAATGGTGGGACATATTATGGTCACCCATATAGTTAACCAAGTAATACAGAATGGGGTCATACCAAAAGACTGGCATAGCATCATCATCATTAACTGCTACAATGGTAAAGGGGGATGCTCTAGGTAGGGGAAACTATAGAGCCATTAAGTTAGTTGACCAGGTCATGAAGGTCACAGAAAGAGTTATAGCGCAACTAATCAGAGAGCGAATTGATCTAGATGAAATGCAGTTTGGGTTTGTCAGGTAAAAGTACCACAGACGCTCTTTTCCTTGTACGACAACTACAAGAGAAGTACCTAGCTAAAGGTAAACCCCTCTACTTGGCTTTTGTAGACCTGGAAAAAGCCGTTGACAGAGTCCCCCGCTCCATTACCTGGTGGGCTCTTAGAAAACTCGGTGTTGATGAATGGCTTGTGAGAGCTATACAAGCTATGTATAATGAAACAGTCAGTAAGGTTAGAATTAACAATGAATATTGTGAAGAATTTAGTGTAAAAGTTGGTGTTCACCAAGGCTCTGTCCTTAGCCTCCTCCTATTTATTATTGCTCTTCAGGCTATAACAGAGGAGTTCAAGACCGGCTGCCCATGGGAACTCCTATACGCAGATAATCTAACGCTCATAGCTGAATCAATGGTTGAACTAGAAAAGAAATTCCAAACATGGAAGCATGGCCTAGAATCAAAAGGCCTTAAAGTTAACTTGTCTAAGACTAAAGTCCTAGTTTGTAGAAAGGAAAATAAGGCACAGGTACCCTCAGGGAAATGGCCTTGCTCAGTGTGTAGGAAAGGAGTAGGCAGAAATTCCATTTTATGTCCCAAATGCAAAGTATGGTTACATAAAAGATGTAGTGGGATCACAGGTAAACTATCTAAGAACGTAGACTTTATATGTGGCCGATGCTAAGGTGCAATAGGTAGTAAGTGAATACTATCCCCTTCTATTGCCCAGATGGTTCTATAGAAATAGTAGACACTTTCCGTTACCTGGGTGACGAAATCAGCAGTGGTGGAGGGTGTTTTGAAAGTACAGCAGTCAGAGTCAGAACGGGATGGAAAAAGTTCAGAGAGCTTATACAGCTGTTGGCCACAAAAGTTTTCTCTCTAAAAATGAAAGGCAGATTGTATGATGCTTGTATACGAACAGCAATGCTACATGGCAGTGAGACATGGGCATTACGTGCAGAGGACCTGCGTAGACTGGAGAGGAAGGAAGCATGCATGTTCCGTTGGATGTGTAATAGTAATATACGTGAACGGCAAAGCATAAATGAACTAAGTGAGAAATTAGGAATAAGAGGGATCAGATGCTGTTTACTCGAGAGAAGACTACGTTGGTATGGCCACGTGATGCGCATGAAAGACGACAGCTGTATAAAAAAGTGCAGGGCGATCAAAATTGATGGAAGTTACGGAGTAGGTAGACCCAGAAAAACCTGGGACGATCTGATAAATTCCGACCTTACACACTTGCACCTCTCTAAGACAATGTCACTGGACCAAGATCTTTGGCGCTACGCAGTAATACAGAAGACTCGCACTGCCTATGTACAAAGCGAAACCTAGTCAGTAGGCACCTCTTAACCAAATATACACCCCCAATCCACTACCCCCTACCCTATCCTCCCACTCCCACCACCACCACCCTCTCTCTATAAAGTTGGTACCACAACATCCACTCCAAATAAATGAGATAAATGAGATCGAGATCGTGTAGGTGTCACAAGAAAAAAACACACAGTCCACGCTGTAATGTGGCAGTGTAGGTAACACGGTAAAAAGTTCCCAGTTCCAGACTGTAAATGTGGTTGGTGTTAGGAAGGGCATCCAGCCGTAGAAAACCTGCCAGATAGTCCTATATGAGCGAGACACGGTCACACGGTCACCCGACCAACGTTGCCTCAAGTGGGACAACTCCCGTCTAACCCATGGTAGCGTGGAAAGTGCACGTTAAACGAAGATGATGATGATGATGATGATATATATATATATATATATATATAGTAATAATAATAAATGCGAAGACTAAAAGAGGGCTCGATAAGGATAAATATATATCAAATATATAAAAACCGTAGAGCAAATATTTATTAAAATAACGGATTAAAGTTTAATGGGTGAAAGCAGCGATTCTTTGCTTGAACTTTAATCTGTTATTTTAATAAATATATATATATAATCATCATCATTTTACGTTCGCTTTTCCCTGCTTGCACACCATCCCTCCACTTGTCACGGTCCTTCGTCATCTCCACCGAGATCCATGAACGAGTTCTCTCCAGCGGTCTCTGTCCCTCATCACCGCCGCCATGTCATGCGTCTCCAACAGACCAGTGTCTGTCTTTAGGGCATCAACATACGTTAACCTTGGTCTTCCTCTTCCAGTTTGTCCATGTAGGGGCTTCCACAGGAGTACTGAGTGCAGTGTCAACTCTGGATGTCGGTGAGCATGTCCAGCTATCCTCAGTCTCCTCGGTGCCACTTTTGAGCTGACTTTTGTTAAGCTCCCATACAACTCTGAGTTCTTCATCCTCAGTGTATACTGATTAATGTTCAGAGCCATCCTCAGCATTCTTGTGTAGCACCCACCCATCCACCATCTGTGTAACTTTCTTTGTCAGCGTCCAAGCCTTGAACCCTTTATATATATATATATATATATATATATATATATATATATATATATATATATATATATATAAATGGCTTCTACAGGACTAGAACTGTTTCACTCCCGAATGAAACAGTTCTAGTCCTGTAGAGGCCATTTCTATATTAAATATTTATACTCTGCTTTGTATTGAGTACCTTGGTTACTGTGGTTATCCCTGATTGAACCCGGGATAAACTTATATGTATATATATATACATATATATATATATATATATATATATATATATATATATAGAGAGAGAGAGAGAGAGAGAGAGAGATGAGAGAGAGAGAGAGAGAGAGAGAGAGAGAGAGAGAGAGAGAGAGAGAGGGGAGGAGGGGAGAGAGAGAGGGAGAGAGAGAGAGAGAGAGAGAGGGAGAGAGAGAGAGGAAAACGAAAAATCAGTGATGCATAGGAACTCAATTTATTGTGTTACAATTGTTTCCCCGGCGAACAGCTCGAGATGCGATCCGTGTGTGGATCTACCTGACTCTAGACTCGCAGGTTCCTCCGACACGACTATTGATTTCGGATCATATCCTCATATTCATCCGAAATCAATAGACGTGTCTGAGGAACCTGCGAGTCTAGAGTCAGGTAGATCCACACACGGATCGCATCTCGAGCTGTTCGCCGGGGAAACAATTGTAACACAATAAATTGAGTTCCGATGCATCACTGATTCTTCGTTTTCCATTCTATAATACTCTACTCCGTAGGAGCATAGAGTGCTTAACCGGCATACCGCCTATGGAAGCATCTTAGCTACCATTAGACACACATATATATATATATATATATATATATATATATATATATGAGAGAGAGAGTTGCCAATGAACACAACGTCACCCAGTCTAGGATGAGGACGCTAATGATTGGACTTTCAAATATCGATTGATTATTAATTAAGGAACTTGAATGAACAATTTACTACTTCTTTTATATTTACAGTGAAAATAACTGACCGTTATTTACCAGACCACAGAATCAGTGTTCAGTATGAAGGAAAGATTGGAACAATATGTCCAGATAACAGTTGGTCAGATCATGAAGCGTCCGTTGTGTGTCGTATGAAGGGTTTCATGTGAGTAGGTTTCTCTTCACTATCAACAAATTGTTCGACAAACAATCCTATATTTCACTTTCACCATCAGAAGATTATCAGCTGCGTCATTAAACATCATTTCT
>OZ024755.1:41332629-41335129 GCA_964016885.1 Eledone cirrhosa
ATTTCTATTGAAAAACATTGCCTATGATTTCTTCTTCTTCGCCCACTTATTCCTGAGAAGGGGCAGGGACCTCAAACACTCCTGCAGCGGGTCCTGCCAGAAGCAACCGTCTCTGATCCGGCTGGATCCCTAAGTTAGACCAGTCAAGCTCATGGATGTCATCCAGCCATCTTGAACGGGGTCCATCCCTGGCTCTCCTACCTGTTTTGCCGGTAAAATCTGTCCAGCGATTCTTTCCTCATGATTTTAAAATCATTTTGAAAATACTCATGATGGAAGGTTTTTAGGTAGCTATAAAGAATGTAGGATCGTGATCCTAACAATTTACGCACAAGTCCACACGTCTATCAAAGTATCTATTAATGCCGATTTTAGAACATATACAATGAAACCTCGGTTCACGAACTTAATTCGTTCTTGAAGGATGTTCGTCATCTGAAATGTTCGGAAGCCGAAACTTTTCCATACGAAATGTTGAGAGAGAAATACAGTGTGATATATTAGTATATGTTGGTTGTTTACCGACACCTCAGTATGCAGGTTGGAGCACTCGACGAAGTACGCAGGTTGGTTTGTTTACTCCGGAGTAATGTAAAATAAGTAAGTCCAACATGTTACAGTTGGCTTCGTTTATTCTAATTCTCTGCTATATATATTTCGGTGACAGCCATTATTGGCTGTCACCTCATCAGGCAGTACGAATTAATGTAGAAAAACCAGGTAAACATGGTGTTGAAATGTGTTCCACTCTGTCAATATATCGATATGTCCAGCTTCTGGGTGTGTTGTTAGTCCTCCAAAAAAATTGGAATCATATGTATATATATAACCACCATAGTAACTAACTATATAGCAAGTGACATTTTCCCGCCGATACTCCCAGCTTGTCGCCAAACTGTTGTTGCCGGCTTGTGTGTTTGTAATTCGAGACACCGTTCGTCAACCGAAACATGTATGTTCGGAAAAAAATTGTTCGTGAACCGAGGGTCCACTGTATTTATTGTAGTTTGACACTTTTTTAAATAGATGAATGTGAAATAAAGTATCTTGCTCAAGGATACACCACGTCCACCAATCAGCTTGGCGACTTTAGGATCCTTCACACGCCACATAAAATATATATTTATTTCAGTGTGACACCTGTTTAACTCAGTTCTTTATTTTCTTCTAGGATGGGATTTGCCATTACTAAACCAGACAGAACAATTTATCCCTTAGCAATGGTGATCTGAAATGCACTGGAAAAGAGTCGTCACTTGATCAATGTATTTATGATGACATCAGAAACACAGGATGTACAACCAGCACAAATATTAACGTCCATTGCTCCAACAGTTAGTGATTCACTTATTTCTTGAATAACTTTGCTCTTTCGCCACAGTTAACAGCATGTGTATGTGTTGTATATGTCAGTGTCAGTGTGTCAGTGTCAGTTGTCAGTGTCTTGTCAGTGTCAGTGTCAGTGTCAGTTGGTCAGTGTCAGTGTCAGTGTGTCAGTGGTGTCAGTGTCAGTGTCAGTGTCAGTGTGTCAGTGTCAGTAGTCAGTGTCAGTGTCAGTGTCAGTGTGTCAGTATCAGTGTCAGTGTGTCAGTGTCAGTGTCAGTGTCAGTGTGTCAGTGTCAATGTGTCAGTGTCAGTGTGTCAGTGTCAGTGTCAATGTGTCAGTGTCAGTGTGTCAGTGTCAGTGTCAGTGTGTCAGTGTCAGTTGTGTCAGTCAGGGTCAGTGTCAGTGTGTCAGTGTCAGTGTGACAGTGTCAGTGTCAGTGTCAGGTCAGTGTGTCAGTGTCAGTGTAGAGTGTCAGTGTGTCAGTGTCAGTGTCAGTGTGTCAGTGTCAGTGTGTCAGTGTCAGTGTGTCAGTGTCAGTTCAGTGTCAGTGTAAGTGTCAGTGTCAGTGTGACAGTGTCAGTGTCAGTGTCAGTGTCAGTGTCAGTGTGTCAGTGTCAGTGTCAGTGTGTCAGTGTCAGTGTGTCAGTGTCAGTGTCAGTGTCAGTTGTCAGTGTGTCAGTGTCATGTCAGTGTCAGTGTGTCAGTGTCAGTGTCAGTGTGTCAGGTGTCAGTGTCAGTGTCAGTGTGTCAGTGTGTCAGTGTCAGTGTCAGTGTCAGTGTGTCAGTGTGTCAGTGTCAGTGTGTCAGTGTCAGTGTGTCAATGTCAGTGTCAGTGTCAGTGTGTCAGTGTCAGTGTCAGTGTGTCAGGTGTCAGTGTCAGTGTCAGTGTAAGTGTCAGTGTCAGTGTGTCAGTGTCAGTGTGTCAGTGTCAGTGTCAGTGTCAGTGTGTCAGTGTGTCAGTGTCAGTGTCAGGTCAGTGTGTCAGTGTCAGTGTCAGTGTGTCAGTGTCAGTGTGTCAGTGTCAGTGTCAGTGTGTCAGTGTGTCAGTGTCAGTGTCAGTGTGTCAGTGTGTCAGTGTCAGTGTCAGTGTCAGTGTGTCAGTGTGTCAGTGTCAGTGTGTCAGTGTGTCAGTGTCAGTGTCAGTGTGTCAGTGTGTCAGTGTCAGTGTCAGTG
>OZ024755.1:41337629-41345129 GCA_964016885.1 Eledone cirrhosa
ATATATATATATATATATATATATATATATATATATATATATATAGAGAGAGAGAGAGAGAGAGAGAGAGAGAGAGAGAGAGAGGGAGAGAGAGAGAGAGTAGGCAGACCCAGAAAAACCTGGGACGATTTGATAAATTCCGACCTTACACCCTTACACCTCTCCAAGACAATGTCACTGGACCGAGATCTTTGGCGCTACGCAGTAATACAGAAGACCCGCCTTGCCTAAGTACAAAGCGAAACCTACAGTCAGTAGGCACCTCTTAACCAAAAATACACCCCCAATCCACTACCGCCACTCCCATCAACACCACCCCTACCCCCATCAACACCACCCCTTTCTCTGTAAAGTTATGTTGGTACCACAACATCCAGTTCTAAATAAATGAGGTCGTGTAGGTGTCACGACAAAAAAACACACAGTCCACGCTGTAATGTGGCCGTGTAGGTAACATGGTAAAAACCTCCCAGTCCACACTGTAAATGTGGTTGGTGTTAGGAAGGGCATCCAGCCGTAGAAAACCTGCCAGATAGTCCTATACGAGCAAGACAACCAATCTTGCCTCAAGTGGGACAATTCCCATCTAAACCCATGCTAGGGTGGAAGATAGACGTAAAACGATTATGGTGATGATGATATATGTATATAAACAAATTTAACTCGAAAGTAGTTTTGAAAGGTGAGGAATCTCAGGAAAAATGGGAAAACTCGGTGTATGGAAGCTGTTATAACAGCAAAATACCGTTATTACAGCTTCCATACACCGAGTTTTCCCATTTTCCTGATATATATATATATATATATATTTGTTTTGCAAGGTTTTTGATATGAAATCGTGTGTTGAAACAAATATTGTTATACTTGGGGAGGGTCATATTGTTATAATATTGCCAGAAATAATAACAGAACACACTCACTGTTTGGTTGGGGTTGGTTTTCGCTTCTCTATCTTTTATATCTCCATAGTTAATTTATTTGGCAATTTATTTGTAAATTGTTCAGTTGTGTGATCACTGTGGTCTAGAATGTAGGTGAAAGAAGATTGATGTGTCTAACACAGTGTGACCAGTGGGGGAGGGGAGGGGGGCAAGTAAGTGTTCATTATGATGATGATGATGAATCACATAAAAAATAATATATATCGACCACAATAACACAAAGCTGGTATGTAATATAACTTTAGTCGAAGTTATAGGACATGTGACTCCATTTCTTACTCGACCCCTCTCTCTCTCCCTCTACCACCTCTCTCTCTCCCTCTGTTTCTCACTCTACCACCTCTCTCTCCCCTTCTCTTTCTCACTCTACCACCTCTCTCTCCCCCTCTCCCTCTCAATCTCCTTCTCTTTCTCACTCTACCACCATTCTCTCCCTCCGTTTCTCTCTACCCCCCCCCCCCCCCTCTGCTAGTACCTGGCAGTACCTGGTCCTAGTATCTCCTGGTTACCAACCAAACAACTTCACCATTCTGCTACGCAGTCTTTACAATCGGATAAAACAATCAATTTAGAAACTTCACTTTACTTTTCTTATTCCAGTTGAAGTACGTGTCTACGGCCATTCCCAGAACACCACAGTTGGACTTGTACAGGTTTTATATAATGGAATCTGGGGTTCAGTTTGCAATGCAGGATGGAATGATAAAGGGGCCCAAGTTGTCTGCAGGTCTCTTGGTTACAGGTAAATGTCACCATTTCATGACAATACGAACCAAATGGTAATTTCTGGGACATAATATAGCATAACATAAACATGACATATATATTCAAATAATAATAATAATTGTTTCTACTTTTGGCACAAGGCCAGCAATTACCCAGTGTATTACTGGTACTTTATTTTATCGATCCCGTAAGGATGAAAGGTACAGTTAACCTTAGCGGGATTTGAACTCAGACCATAAAGGGACGTAACTCTTTGTTGCAAAGCATGGCGTCCGACCCTCTACCGATACTGCCAATCCAATAATGTTTCGTTTATTGGCCAGAAGGGCCGAGATGTAGGGGACAATACAAAGACAAGGGGGGGGGGGGTATATATATCAACGTGTAAACAATATAAATACCAATAACAAATAAAATTACAACAAATTACATTTCCCAATAGGCGGATAACCACCCAGGGTCGACTCAGGTACCCCACCAATCCTGAACCACCAGACGCTTCAAGGACACCCGGGAAGGTCACCCCTCTTCTCCTTAAATTAGCCACCCTTCATGTGCATGCTCAGAGTAGGCCCATTCACACGGGCCATTCTCGCCAAATTCATCCACATTTTAGCAAATGTACTGGGGGGGGGGGCACTTCTCTCTTTACCCTCATCTTCTTTTCCAAGTGAAAATTGAAAAAGTTGAAGGATTGGCCGAAGAGAAAAGTCTGTCTTCAGTCCTTTCAACCTGGTCCACCATACAACCTCTTTCGGTACTGCCGCCAGACATGAAAATTGCCTGCCCTTCCTGGCCAAAAGAAGGCGGCGGGTCGATCTTCACTATGGACTCGGTTGATAGCCGGATCCGTTCCACACGCGACAACAGCTGTTCAACATAACTCCACAAGTCAGTAATGCACGGACACTGGACGAGTGCGTGCAGAACGGTTTCGTCGCTCTGTGCACATCTTGGGCAGGTCCGTCTGACAGCAGTTCCGTGCCTGTAGAGTTTATCTTGAACCGGCAGTTCCCCTGCCCCCGACAGTACTGCCAAGCGAGGCATTTCTGGAAGTTATCCATGGTCCCCGGCTCGAAAGTCCTCCAGAACTTTCAAGACTGGTCAGTTCTACTTGGTCGACTCCCAGAGCCTCTCCGAGTGCGTCGTCGCAGGCACCTAAAGAAGTCCAACATCTGGCCCCGGTCGGGGTGTAGCCAGCCACAATCTAAAGACGCCACCTTCGCTCTTGTTTATGTTCAGGACAACCAATTTACCATCCGGGTCCAGAAAGATCGACCTTATCTTGAGATCCAGGCCTGTTTTTCAGAAGAAACACATTACAAACATTTGAAGATGAAACTGAAAGATGGACGGAAAAAAGAATATATGGACAATTCCATAGAGATGTGGAAGACAGGACAGACAAAATAAAGGTGGTTATGGATGGCTAAAAGTGATATAAAACCGGAAACAGAAGCCTTAATCTGTGCTTCTTAAGTAGAAGCACTAATAACTAACTACATGAAACACAGGGTAGACCCCACAGTAGAAAGTGATAAGTGTAGAATTTGTGGCATGAATGGAGAAACTGTATGGTATATTACCAGTCAATGTATGCCACTAACCCAGGAAGAATATAAGAGACATCACGACAACATAGCAAGGACAGTCTATTGGGTAAATATACACTTAACAGAGCAGAAAAGTGGTACAATCATAACCTTGAGGGTGTTATCGAAAATGATGGTGCAAAGATCCTGTGGGACTGTGTAATACAATGTGACCATAAGATTAAAAATAGGAGACCAGATATTGTACTAATTGTGAAAGAAAGTAAACAGTGTTGGATCATAGAGACAGCCTGTCCAGCTGTTAACATGATATCTGATAAAGAAGAGGAAAATAGGTTAGCTTGGAAGGTAATACCAATAATTGTTTCTACTTTAGGCACAAGGCCAGCAATTACCCAGTGCATTACTGGTACTTTATTTTATCGACCCCGTAAGGATGAAAGACAAAGTCAACCTCGGCGGGATTTGAACTCAGATCGTAAAGGGACGTAACTATGCGTCAAAGCATGGCGTCCGACCCTCTACCGATACTGCCAGTCCGCGCCTATACCAATAATAGTTGGGGTCTTGGGAAGAGTGAGTAGAGATCTTGAGAACTACATTAAATAAATAGGGATTGGAATATGGATAGAACACTTACAAAAAACAGCATTGCTTGGAACAGCTCGAATACTCCGCAGGGTACTCGTAAAATAAGCGGCATTACCTCAGTTCACAGGTAGTAAACAGCTAACACTGTAATACATCTCCAGTGCTAGAAGCTGAGATAAGGGGTGTTACCTCAGTCCACTGGTAGTGAACAGCTAACACTGTAATACATCTCCAATGCTAGAAGCTGAGATAAGGGGTGTTACCTCAGTTCACTGGTAGTGAACTGGGGTAATACTGTAATACATCTCCAGTGCTAGAAGCTGAGATAAGGGGTGTTACCTCAGTCCACTGGTAGTAAACTGGTGTAACACTGTAATACATCTCCAGTGCTAGAAGCTGAGATAAGGGGTGTTACCTCAGTCCACTGGTAGTGAACTGGGGTAACACTGTAATACATCTCCAGTGCTAGAAGCTGAGATAAGGGGTGTTACCTCAGTCCACTGGTAGTGAACTGGGGTAACACTGTAATACATCTCCAGTATTAGAAGCTGAGATAAGGGGTGTTACCTCAGTTCACAGGTAGTAAACAGCTAACACTGTAATACATCTCCAGTGCTAGAAGCTGAGATAAGGGGTGTTACCTCAGTTCACAGGTAGTAAACAGCTAACACTGTAATACATCTCCAGTGCTAGAAGCTGAGATAAGGGGTGTTACCTCAGTCCACTGGTAGTGAACAGCTAACACTGTAATACATCTCCAGTGCTAGACGCTGAGATAAGGGGTGTTACCTCAGTCCACTGGTAGTGAACAGCTAACACTGTAATACATCTCCAGTGCTAGAAGCTGAGATAAGGGGTGTTACCTCAGTCCACTGGTAGTGAACTGGGGTAACACTGTAATACATCTCCAGTGCTAGAAGCTGAGATAAGGGGTGTTACCTCAGTCCACTGGTAGTGAACAGCTAACACTGTAATACATCTCCAGTGCTAGAAGCTGAGATAAGGGGTGTTACCTCAGTCCACTGGTAGTGAACTGGGGTAACACTGTAATACATCTCCAGTATTAGAAGCTGAGATAAGGGGTGTTACCTCAGTTCACAGGTAGTAAACAGCTAACACTGTAATACATCTCCAGTGCTAGAAGCTGAGATAAGGGGTGTTACCTCAGTTCACAGGTAGTAAACAGCTAACACTGTAATACATCTCCAGTGCTAGAAGCTGAGATAAGGGGTGTTACCTCAGTCCACTGGTAGTGAACAGCTAACACTGTAATACATCTCCAGTGCTAGACGCTGAGATAAGGGGTGTTACCTCAGTCCACTGGTAGTGAACAGCTAACACTGTAATACATCTCCAGTGCTAGAAGCTGAGATAAGGGGTGTTACCTCAGTCCACTGGTAGTGAACTGGGGTAACACTGTAATACATCTCCAGTGCTAGAAGCTGAGATAAGGGGTGTTACCTCAGTCCACTGGTAGTGAACAGCTAACACTGTAATACATCTCCAGTGCTAGAAGCTGAGATAAGGGGTGTTACCTCAGTCCACTGGTAGTGAACTGGGGTAACACTGTAATACATCTCCAGTGTTAGAAGCTGAGATAAGGGGTGTTACCTCAGTCCACTGGTAGTGAACTGGGGTAACACTGTAATACATCTCCAGTATTAGAAGCTGAGATAAGGGATGTTACCTCAGTCCACTGGTAGTGAACTGGGGTAACACTGTAATACATCTCCAGTGCTAGAAGCTGAGATAAGGGGTGTTACCTCAGTCCACTGGTAGTGAACTGGGGTAACACTGTAATACATCTCCAGTGTTAGAAGCTGAGATAAGGGGTGTTACCTCAGTTCACTGGTAGTGAACTAAGGTAATACTGTAATACATCTCCAGTGTTAGAAGCTGAGATAAGAGGTGTTACCCCAGTTCACTGGTAGTGAACTGGGGTAACACTGTAATACATCTCCAGTGTTAGAAGCTGAGATAAGGGGTGTTACCTCAGTCCACTGGTAGTGAACAGCTAACACTGTAATACATCTCCAGTGTTAGAAGCTGAGATAAGAGGTGTTACCCCAGTTCACTACAAGTGAACTGGGGTAACACTGTAATACATCTCCAGTATTAGAAGCTGAGATAAGGGGTGTTACCTCAGTCCACTGGTAGTGAACTGGGGTAACACTGTAATACATCTCCAGTGTTAGAAGCTGAGGGAAGTAACAATAATAATAATGTCTTTACTGGACACCAAGGCCGAAAAACATACAATTAAGATCCTCCTACTGTCTTCCTTTAACTTGAAAGGGAGACCATGGCAAAAGTGGACATGTTATGGATGCGTTTGAGAGGGTTGAATAGAAACACCTCCCTTTTCTGCGACGCCCTGATAAACTTTTTAGGTTTCACTTGAAGAGGAAAATCAGGGTGGAGAGGGAAATGTTACCTTCCAATCAGTTTGTTGACAGGTGGATGAGAGTGACAAGCATGGTCCAGCGGTCAGGGTGGCCATTTTCTTTTCTTGCGGTGTTTGTCCATGAGTGACTCACAAGTCTTCCCACTATTGGGAATTTTTTTTTATTATTATTTTATGTTTGTTGTTTTTAGTAAACTTCGCAAACTTAAAAAAGCCCCGCATTGTACCATACTGTGCAGTCTTTAATGTTTTCTTAGTGTGGACTCTGCGGGGCTAATAAAAATATCATTGGTTTATTGGCAATATCAGTAGCACATCGGACAAAATGTTTTGTGGCATGTAGTTACAGCCTTTTATATTCTGAGTTCAAATCCCACCAAGGGGTCACTAAAATAAAGTACCAATAACGCACTGGGGTTGATTAAATCGACTTTCCCTCCTCCAAAATTGTTGGTCACGTGCCTAAATGAGAAACCTTTATTATTATTATTATTAATCCAGAACCGGTCAAATGGTCAGCAAATATGTGTCCCATGTGCGTGTCCAAAGTACTCATCAGTTTTGGTTGGATAATATTGACTGCAACGGAAATGAAACTAGCCTTGATGAGTGTAACCATAGCAACTGGGGTCAAGCATATTGTAACCAAGATCAATGTGCTGCCGCCTGGTGTATAAATTGTGAGTAAATACATTTTCAAGTTCATATTACTTTCATTTAATAACACTTATCTTGACAAAATAAGTTTTTTTCACTTGCATCAACTTCTTGAGTTCATACCCTGCTGAGGTCTTTTTACCTTTAAACCTTCTGGGGTAGATAAAATACCTGGTTAGGTGGTTAGGTTTTGTGCACTGATTCCAAATCCAGCAGAGATCAACTCTACCTTTAAATCCTCAGGTGACAAGCTCGATCACAATTTGGTATCTTAGACAAATGTAATCTTTTTTTACCATTTTAGTTTCTATGACTGGATGCCCTTCATAACACCAATCCATTTACAGTGTATACCACACACACACACATATATATATATTGAATTTGTTTTGCAAAAGATGTAGTGGGATCACAGATAAACTATCTAAGAACGTAGACTTTATATGTAGCCGATGCTCAGGTGCAATAAGTAGCAAGTGTCCACAGGGTACTAGATCTTCTATTGCCTAGATGGTTCTATAGAAATAGTAGACACTTTCCGTTACCTGGGTGACGAAATCAGCAGTGGTGGAGGGTGTTTAGAAAGTACAGCAGCCAGTCAGAACGGAATGGAAAAAGTTCAGAGAGC
>OZ024755.1:41350129-41352629 GCA_964016885.1 Eledone cirrhosa
TGCCAACTCGTTTTCGAGTACGGCCACTACTTTATATCCATGTAGGAGAACCTCTACCGATGCGCTGAACGAGTGACTTTTTAGTCCAGCCAGCGACTTGAAAACTCTGGTACAAACACTACACTTGTGACAATTATTGACACATAGTGCTGGGCCCATGGTACCATGTGACGTCAAGTGCAGAGAGATCTCCAGATATAAAGCAATGCCTGTGCTGTGAAGCTTTTATAGTGAACAAAGGCACTGCACAAAGCCAGTCCCACTCTCTTAACCAAGATGATATTTACCAAAAAGAAGAACAAGTCAACATCATTGGATACCATCAGGGTTGCAGGTGTTATATCAGAGTTTTCCTTCTCCTAGAATTCTGCCTTAACAAAGGCTAAGGGGTCATCTCTCTTGGATGATATATATATATATATATATACATACAGACGGTTGAACTGCTTTACGTTGAGTACTCTCCATATTATTACATTAAGATTGACCATACGGAATTGACCAGCTCTATCCAGTGGTGAACCTCAAACCTGAATATATATATATATATATACATATATATATATATGGCAACCATTCACGATGTGGCTCAATGAAGAATTAATAAATTGAATAATCAGAGCAATATATCATAAATTATGTCCATAGAATCAATGATGCTAATTGGGAGAGGAAATGGTGTATATATTTTATCAAATGATTCTATGGACATACTTTTAGTATATATAGCTCTGATTATTTAATTTATTAATTCTTCATTGAGCCACATCGTGAATGGTTGCCACATATATATATCTGTGACTTTGTGTATATGTAAATCTTTATATTTAATAATCTCCCATTAGGTTGAGATGCAATTTGGGCAATATTGGGCTGCGCTTTCTAGCAACCAGCCCACTCGCCGTAAGCAACTAATCACATTATTTCTAACTTGACAACTGCCACGTCACGATTCTTGGAAAATTAACTGTCCTATGAGTTTGTCTCCTGATGAGTTCGATACTCGAGATTTTATCCTTAATAGGATATCTCAAAACGCGAACGAGACACCAGGGTCCGGACATAATCACGGTAAGAGTGTACGCATTTCTTCTAACTTTAAATTTATACCTAATTGTGTATGGTTGACGATATATCTAGTCGATTTCTACATGCTGTTGAAATGTTGGGTAAATATTCTCTTGCGGTCGGCCGCGAAGAGACTGCTGTCGTTTATTTATCAAATATTTCTTCATAGGAGCCTTTATTCTTATAGCCTGGTCTAATTGATTTTTTATGTGGTTAATTATGCTAATTGGGAGAGGAAATAGTGTATATATTTTATCAAATGATTCTATGGACATAATTTATGATATATATAAATATATATAAATATATATATATATATTTATTAAAATAACAGATTAAAGTTTAAGCAAAGAATCGCTGCTTTCACCCTTAACGGGATCTTCTGAAACTAACAAAGTCAATCTGTAAACGCAGAAGTGGATATTTCAAAAAACGTTGCAACCGGAGGAAGACAGGAAGACGATACTTTGGTTCGTGGAAACGTTCGCTGGCTAAGAACGGGAAAAAACGAATATAATACGTCATTAATAGGAGCGGTGAAAAACAATTATACATATATATATATACATATATATATATACAATTATACATATATATATATACACACACACACACACACATATATATGTATATATAAGCACATTAACACCAGTTGATCATGTCTTTGTTTTGTTTTCTACGGACAGATGTTGGTGTTCGACTGAAGGATGGACGAAGTAAGCAGGAAGGACGTGTGGAGATTTACATAATGGAATCTGGGGCAGCGTATGTGACGACAGCTGGGATAACAATGATGCTATTGTCGTTTGTAGGATGTTGGGATATAAGTATGTGATTCTTGTTGTTATCTTGTAATGATTTAGCAGATATCTAAAATCTGGTTTGTCAAATGTTTATAGTATCTTTACTAGTGGACAGGTCATTGTGATAATATCTAAAACCTGGTTTGTCAAATGTTTATAGTATCTTTACTAGTGGACAGGTCATTGTGATAATATCTAAAACCTGGTTTGTCAAATGTTTATAGTATCTTTACTAGTGGACAGGTCATTGTGATAATATCTAAAACCTGGTTTGTCAAATGTTTATAGTATCTTTACTAGTGGACTGCAGCATATAGTTACGGCCCTTTACAGTCTGAGTTCAATTCCTGCCGAGGTCAACATTGCCTTTCATCCTTATGGGGTCGATAAAATAAAGTACCAGTAACGCACTGGGTAATTGCAGGCCTTGTGCCAAATGTAGAAACAATTATTATCCGTTAAGGATTTAGCAGAGAATATTTAAAAGTGTGTTTTAATTCAAATGTTTGTAGTATCTTTACTAGTGGACAGATTGTTTTGTAGTAGTAGTAGTAGTAGGATAAAAACTTTAATTTATAATGTGCTACAATTGTAGTACTGTTTTGTACTTTTTAAGAATGTTTTGTTTA
>OZ024755.1:41360129-41362629 GCA_964016885.1 Eledone cirrhosa
TCTTCGTCCTCACTGAAACCCATCTCAGTAACCTCCACTTGGAAGCCGAGGTGAAAGTGAAAAATTTCAAAGCCATCCGTGCTGATCGCGCTGGCAGAAGAAAGGGCGGGACTGCCATTTATATCCATAATTCTTTCTCAACAGAGGCTATGAACATATTCACTAATGGATACTGTGAAGCAGTCACTGTATTCAGTCAAACCAACAACCTAATAGTAGTTGGGCTCTATAGGCCACCCCAAACGCCTGTACCATGCTTCAAGGAATGCCTCAACATACAAACCCAATGTCATTTCTCCTGTCCATCCGTTTGACGCTATGGATTTCCACAATGCAAACTGGGAAGCGATCAGTCATGATCTTGCACATGTCGACTGGTCCTTCACGCACACTCATACACCCACTAACATCAAAAAGTCCTGGCAGACATTTGTGGACACTGTTACAAACATATGTGCAACACACACCCCATTAAGAACTATAAACAAATCTAAGAGCAGAATCCCTAGAAATAGAAAAACGCTCATCAGAAAAATTAAGAGAACGAACAAAAAAATCAACAAGCTGAAATACACATCAACTTGACTGCCATTTCATCACTAGAGATTAAAAAACATAACCTCCAAAACAACATAATGTCCCTCATCAACAATCAGAGAAGAGCTGAAGAGGCCTGGGCCATTGAGAAGATCAAATTCAATCCCAAAGTGTTCTTTTCATTTGCAAAAAAACACAAAATCACTGGCTCTACTGTTGGCCCTCTAATTGATGAAAATGGCACTCTTCAAGACAATGCTAAAACCATGGGTGAGATACTGCAGAAACAATACTGCTCTGTTTTCAGCAATCCTGATATGGCCGATCTGGGCTGTATCGGCGATGTTACTCCCCATTACACCTTATCGGACATAACGTTTGGCGCCCCTGATGTCTTAGCGGCAATAAAGGAAATCAAGCATAATTCAGCAGTAGGTCCCGATAGGTTCCCTGCTTGTGTCTTGAAGGCGTGTCAACACCAACTTGCATCTCCTCTTGCCAATCTGTGGCGGAACTCACTGGATGCTGGATATGTGCCAGAAAACCTTCTATCCCAGTCTGTTGTCCCAGTTTTCAAAAAGGGAAACAAATCCCTTGCCGTGAATTACCGTCCAATCTCACTCACCTCTCATATCATTAAGGTATTTGAGAGAGTGGTGAGATCGCGAATGACCCACTTCCTTGAGAGTAACAATATGCTGAACTCCAACCAGCATGGATTCCGTAATGGAAGGGATTGCCTGACGCAGCTACTGCATCACTTTGATGACATTTTGAGAGCCTTGGGAGAGGGTTCCAACACTGATGTTATCTACCTTGATTTCAGCAAGGCCTTTGACAGGGTTGATCATAACATTCTACTGAGAAAGCTGTCCAATATTGGTGTCACTGGAAAGCTGCTGCAGTGGATCAAGAGCTTCCTGTCAAATAGAACCCAATATGTTGTAGTTGAAGGAGTCAAATCCAGCCCAGCCAAAGTCAGTAGTGGGGTCCCACAAGGCACTGTGTTGGGCCCACTTCTCATCATCATCTATATTAATGACATCACTGACATCATCAAACACAGCAACATTAAAATTTTCGCTGATGATTCCAAGCTCCAAAAGGTCATCAATGGCGTGGATGACCGGATAAGCCTTCAGTCAGACCTACTGGCTGTTACCCAATGGGCGGAAAAGAACAACATGTTACTGAACGAAGACAAATTCGAACTGATCCACTTTGGAAAAGAGGATGCTCTGAAACTCCCGTACTCCCTTCCCTCCGAGGAAACTCTCGTGGCATCTAACAACATCAGAGACTTGGGAGTAACCGTGGACAGCAACATAAGCTGGGCCACGCATATAAGCAGCAAAGTTGACATGGCCCGCAGAATGTGTTCCTGGATCCTCAGAACCTTCCAGTCGAGAGATTCCCACACCATTATCCTTCTCTTCTCTACTTTTGCCCGACCACACCTTGAATACTGTTGTCCACTGTGGTCTCCCCACACGAAACAAAGTATCATGAAACTTGAAGCTCCTCAAAGGGCAATCACGAAAAAGATAGATGGCATGTCAGACCTTGACTACTGGGGTCGACTAGAAAACCTGAAACTTTACTCACTCCAACGTCGCCGTGAGCGTTATATTATCTGCATGATGTGGAAAATGTTCCATCATCACTGCCCAAATGATGTTGGCATCGCCTTCAAGATACACCCAAGGCTTGGGCCCCGTGCTATCCGTCCCATTCAAAAATCTAAATCGCAACTCATAACAACAATACGGCACAATTATTTCACCTCAATCGGCCCTGCTCTCTTCAACATCACACCAGGACACGTCAAAACAGAAACTGACCACACAAAATTCAAGAAGTCTTTGGACAAATTCCTCCAAGTAATCCCGGACAAACCACCCACACCCGGATATGTCTCCGCAAACAGTAATTCTCTTCTCGAATGGGCCATGGTGCCCAAATC
>OZ024755.1:41367629-41370129 GCA_964016885.1 Eledone cirrhosa
TATATATATATGTATATATATATATATATATATATATATATATGTATATATATATATATATATGTATATATATATATATATATATCATCATCATCATCATCATCAACGTTTAACGTCCGTGTTCCACGCTTGCATGGGTTTGGACGGGGGTAGTCCCACTTGAGGCAAGAGTGATTGTCTTGCTCGCATAGGACTGTCTAGCAGGTTTTCTACAGTTGGATGCCCTTCCTAACACCAACCACATTTACAGTGTGGGTCTGGGAGGTTTTTACCGTGTTGCCTACACGGCCACATCACAGCGTGGACTGTGTGTTTTTTTGTCGTGACACCTACACGATCTCATTTGTTTCGGCCTCGATGGCGCGGCACCAACATAACTTTACATAGAACGGGGTGGTGTGGATGGGGGTGGGGGTGGTGGTGGTGGGACGGGGTGTATTATATATGTATATATATATATATATATATATATATATATATATATATATATATGTATATATATATATATATATATATGTATATATATATATATATATATATGTATATATATATATATATGTATATATATATATATATATATATATGTATATATATATGTATATGTATATATGTATGTATATATATATATGATATATATATATATATATATATATATATATATATATATATGTATATATATATGTATATGTATATATGTATGTATATATATATATATGTATATATATATATATATGTATATATATATATATATATATGTATATATATATATATATATATGTATATATATATATATATATATATATGTATATATATATGTATGTATATATATATATAATATATATATATATATATATGTATATATATATATATATATATATATATATATATATATATATATATATATGTATATATATATATATATATATATATATATATATTAGGTATAGGATTATCCAAGATGTAGTGATGGTTAATTACTACACTGGATATGGTTGACGTACGGTAAGAGATTACTCTACGAGTTATGGAAGAATTGTTCAAGAAACTAAGTTCCTGATCCTTCAGTATTCCGGAGTGTATATAAAGAATGAATAATAACAGGTAGACATCATAAAAAGGTATTTTATTCCGTGTGCTTACAAGTGTTTCCACGGTGGTACTACAACCTAGTTATGCTATGTGCAAATTTACAAGTATTTGCAGAACTCAAATATCCAATGCTGTGACCACTGTTTCCTCAGAGCAGAATGGTAAATATACAATGTAAAAACCCTTAAGTGGGTTTGTTGGGGAAGATAGAGTGGAACAGGAAGAGAGAAAAGTAGGGAAGAAGGAGAGAGAAGGAAAGATATGCAGGGGTTGGAGAAGTAGGAGAGAGTGGCTTGTAGATATCTTAATCAAAATGTTATGGTAGGGGTTTTATTAGTTACTTTTGGAGAGATGGTAGATAGTTGAGGTCGGAATTATTTATTGCCCCAGAGGGCAGGTTCATAAATGTTGAAAGGGAGGTAGGTCAAAGGTGAGAGAGCGAGAGTGTAATGGATCTAGAGAGAGATATATAGGTAGAGAGGGGACAGATAAATATGTGTGGTGAGTGAACTTTTGGTTTTGTAGTAGTATTCTAGGAGTTGTACTGAGTTACCATGTATAGTGATAAGCAGTGTATTGTCTTGTAGTGTGGGGGGGAAGAGAAGGTTGTTAGCTAGAAAGAGGTGTTGTAGTTACGGGTTCGAATGTTAAGTTATTTTATAGTGAGAGAATTTAGCTTTTAGTTTGTGGTTGCAGTATAATGATCGTTCAATTCTATCGTTAAGTAGTTTGTTTTTGGATTTTAGTATGTAAAATAGCTCAAGGTTACATAACCTGCAGTACTTCAAACCATTCCGATATGCATTTGCGCTGGAAAGTATATCCCATTTTAAGGTGAACTGTTGGTTGTGTTCATGGAGTTGCCAGGTCTTGTTGGCGAGCGTGGTCACAAAACGGTGATTCTGATGTTTGATTGAGAATCGATGACGGTACCAGCGAGATTTAAACGATGTGGTGGTAGATCCGATATAATACCATTTCTGGTCGTCTGATTCAACCGTGCATTGGTAAACAATGTTGGACTTTAGGCATTCATTCTGCAATGGACATCTTTCAGGTAGATGGCAGTTACATGCTTTGTTGTAGGTAGCGGGTATACCATGGATAGGTTGTGATAGCGGTACAGGTGGGTTGTGCAATACCTGTCTCCCATTTAGTGGTTGGGAGGCAGATATTGCGTTCTGCCCATCTGTTACTAAAATGTTTTGTTTAGTAGAGTTGTTCAATTGCCTTAAGTTAAGTTTTTTTATGTATGCTTCAAGGTTTGGTGCCGTGGAGTATGATAGTCTAATAGTTTTGGAGTTCAGAATTTTGCTGTACTTATGGGAACTAGGGAAGTGTTTATTGATTAATTTAAAGAATGAAAGAGATAGTTTTGTACTAATCGAGGCATTAAAAATAGGATTATACC
>OZ024755.1:41380129-41440565 GCA_964016885.1 Eledone cirrhosa
CCTTTCATCCTTACGGGGTCGATAAAATAAAGTACCAGTAATGTACTGGGTATTTGCTGGCCTTGTGCCAAAAGTAGAAATAGTTATTTATATAACGAAAATACATGTAGTTAGCTCAAATTTATAGAAAATGTAATTTCTATACCCTCAATAACTACTCTTTCTATATCTGTATATATATATAAAATTAAGTATGTGTGTGTGTGTGTCTGTGTATTACCTATAGGGGCCTACATCTTACGACCGATTTTCATGAAACTTTACAGGCTCATAGATTAGTCATCGGGGAGTGTTTTCTATATATCAGTGTGTATCGTTTTTTTTTTTTTATTCCGGGGTCATTCTGCAGATAAAAATCGATAGGGGGGGGGGGGATCACCTTTTTTTTAGGTATCGAAAGATAAGATTTTGGCTCTAGCTCCCACATTTTGCCACCGATTTCGTTCAAATTTTAAAGCAAAATAGAATTTATCATTGCACATCCTGAAATGGCTTTATATTTTGCATTTGTTGTTCAGGGACGGTGTGGCAGCCACTTAAATATTCAAAAATACTACTTTAGGACTCAAATTTCCACTTTTTCGGCTCTAGCTCCCACATTAATCAACCTACTTTGTTCAAATTTTACACTACACTAGATCTGATTATTTCACGTCTTAAAATGGCTTTACATTTTGGATTTTTTGTTCAGGAAAGGCGTGGCAGTCGCTTAAATATTTGAAAATACCACCTTTTCGGCTCTAGCTTCCACATTTTTCAACCGATTTCGTTCAAATTCGAAACCTCGGCTCCACTTCACACGTAAATCAATTTATTTGGTTCAACTTTATACTACAATAGAACCTATCATTGCACATCTTATAGTAGCTTTACACTCTGCAATTTTTGTTCAGGGACGGCGTAGCAGCTGTTTAACTCTTCAAAATACGATTTTTTCCACCTTCCACATACTCCATACGATTTCAATTAACATTTCGCCATTTGCTACACCTTACGACCGATTTTCAAGAAACTCGCAGTCGCTAAGATCAACACCTGTTCATCAAAGCAGATATTATTTTACCTACCCAGGCAATGCTGGGTACTACTGCTAGTATATATATATATGTATGTCTTATGGTAGCTAAGATGTGTCCATAATAAGCGGTATGCCAGTTGAGCACTCTATGAAAGAAAACCTGCTTTGTAACCAACAGACATATCTGAGGAACTTGTGAACCCAGAGTCAGGTCGATCCACCAACAGATCGTACCTCAAGCTGTTCGCCGGAGATACATTTGTAATACAATAAATTTAGTTCCGATGCACAACCGATTCTTCGTTTTCCATTTTATATATATATTATATAATCATTTTCCATGCTAGCATGGGTTGGACAGGCTGACCCTTTGGGAGAGGACTGTTTCGCTCACACACACATTTATATATATATATTAGTTTCCGTCTACACAAATTTCCCTCTCAAGACATTGGTCAACCTGAGTCTATAGAAGACACTGAAGGTAAGACAGGGTTGTGAAGTGAACTTCTTAACCACACAGCCATTCAAGGTATTTCTTCTTTTCTAAGATGTGAATTTAGAGAGATTTAACTGCTGTTTTTAGTATTGTTGAGGTTCTCTTTTTGGCTCAAATGACATGAACCCACACTGGCAGAATTGAGTTTGAGATTTTATTTAATACGGCAAATTAGTAGAATTTGTAGTGTTTCATTAAATGCTTCCATATGTTTCGGTCTGCCGCGTCCTAGGATCAAATCTTGAGGTCCGTGTAATTCAAGGTCAATAAATACAGGTTTTAGAGGTCTCTTGACATTCACACCATCAGCTGACTCCAACACACCACGTATTTAAATACATATCTCAAATCTTCCTTGACATTCAAATATAATTTCAGACTTTTAAAATGTTAAAATTACATTAAAAAACAGAAATATATAATTTTATTAGAGAAAAAAATGGTGAATACAAGAAATAGAAATACAAAATAAATACTAATAAAATTAAAATGTTTGATTTTTGATTAGTTTTGATTCAATTTGAACTTTTAACCCTTAACATCCACTATTTAGCAGAAAATATCTAAAAACAGTTTTGTTAATTATTTTTACTATCTTTACCAGTGTGAAAATTTTAAAACTTTAGACTTCAATTAATGTGATATAGTCATAGTGCTGTTTTGTACTTTACAAGAAAGTCTTGTGTTTTGATGCAGTACGGAACATTAACCCTTTAACATTTACTATTATATTTCCATAATTATCTCACATAATATCGAATCTATGAGATGTTGATATTATTTATTTTGAGAACAATACCTAAACATAAGTATGAGTGGATGGTTACAGCCAGTTTGAACAGAAAGAGGTGAGAGAATTTTGGCCGTATATGGCCGGTTTAAATGTTAAAGGGTTAATAGAATGGGGGAGGGGATGGAAGAATTAAGTTAAACTAATGAGGAAGTGTTAAAGATCTTCTCAATTAGACCTGACATGTGCTAAACTACAAAACTTCAACCTGTCTGGTCTCATGTTAGCAATTTGTTACAAAGCTAAAAAAGCCAAACTCGTGAACCGTCAATGTGAAAAATAATAAAACATTAGCTGCACTCCGAGAACTTAAAAATCTACTAAAACATCTTCCAGAGAGAAAACTGGTATTATCTAGTCTAAAGTCTGTCTTAAGCCATTTAAGGCTCGTTAGGCTGATGCTTATCCTGGTTTCATGGTGTGAAGCGACTGCGTGTACAAGACTCCCCCAGAACAAGACACCAGTCCATCGCAGGGTTAAACCCCCAGCTATTACTGGTACTCATTTTTAGCTGAGTATACTGGAGCAATGAAGTGTTTTGCTCAAGACCACAACACGCAACCAGCCAGCCCAGGAATTGAACTCACAACATTATGACCGTAAGTCTGACACCCTTACCACTAGGTACTTTCTGCAAGTTGTAGTTCTTGGCATATGGTGAGATTTGAACTCAGTTTGTGGTGCCTCTCTACATTCTATTTTGACAATCCTCAGCACATAACTGGTACTTTATCAACAGTGAAAGGATAAAGAAAGAACTGGGACCAACACCGATGCTCCAACAACTACCAATTCCAAATAATCATTATTTGCATGTTGCTATTCCTTGCATGTTCTTACCAAATAGAATGGCCAGCCATTGGTTTCAACGGTCAGTGTTCCAGTAGTTTGACCAACAGGACCACCTAGTCCTGAAATTAACGTGTAAGTGGCTGAACATTTCACTAACACGTGTACCTTCAACATATTCTCAGGGAGATTCAGCATAACACTGTGACAAGGCTGGACCTCTGAACTACAAGTAGTCTATCATAACATAGTTCTCAGGGAGATTCAGCATGACACTGCGTGTGACAAGGATGCTTCTTGAATTAAATGGGCTTCCAAACAGTTTGTGTCTACCAAGTTCCACTCAGAAGACAAAGGTCAACCCAAAGCTTTGGTAAATTTCCAAAGAAACCACACATTGGAATTGAACCTGGGACCTAAGGATTACAAAGTAAACACCTTAACCATTCAACAATACTACAGACACCAATTGCCATCATAACATGGCTGATAATTTATCAACATCAAAATATAGAACACAACGGGTCAAAGATCCTAGGTAACATATTTAGTTTAACACCACCACTGTCTGACCCTTGCGTGCCTTTAGTAAGGTTTGGGCAAGTACTCTGGTTTAAAAGATGTCTTCCCTTCCACTCACCAGTCCCAGGAGATATTCTGACCCGAGTCACATATATGCTGCCCTTCTGTCCACCAATCTCAAGTAAATGCCCCTTAACTCTTGATGAAGTCACAGGGTATTTAGAACCTGAAGCCCATCTTCAGGTCTGAACTCAGTCAATTTCTTCTAGAGAAAGAATCAACCCCAGTACTGGAATTAGGACTTTATCAACCTCAAAAGGATGAAAAACCAAGTTGACCATGGCAGAATTTGAACTGTGCACAGTGAGCCGAAACAAACACTAAGTCTTACGGGACCTTCA
Organism: Eledone cirrhosa; assembly: GCA_964016885.1. Taxonomy (NCBI): domain Eukaryota; kingdom Metazoa; phylum Mollusca; class Cephalopoda; order Octopoda; family Eledonidae; genus Eledone; species Eledone cirrhosa. Next base: position 41,384,150 of record OZ024755.1, read on the forward strand.
AAAAGGTCATACAGAAGTTGCCCTTACGGGATCTTGAAAAGGGTCATTGATGCTGCTCTTCTACCTAGCAGTCTCAGAGGACCCCGAGAAGAGTCATATAGATGCTGCCCTACCTCCTCAGAAAGCTATAAAATATATATAGAGAGAGAGATTTTAATACTGCAACAACACAATCTGGCTCTACCAGTTTCTAATTTAAGTACAAAACCCAGCAATTTTGGTGGGAGAGGCAAGTCAATTATCTCAACCTTCGTACTAGATTGGTACTCTATATTATTGACCTTGGAATGACTTCAGCTGGATTCGAACACAAGAAAGAAGAAAACCCCACAAGGAATGACTGCCAATTAACTAGTCTTCTTCTAATAATAAACATAACAATGATTTCTTACATAGACATAAGAATGTAGTAGCGGTCATGCCTCTCCCTAACACATGGTCGGAAATTTGAAAGGAGGTAGTTAGTCAATTAAAGCTACCCTGATACTCAACAGACAAAGCTGAGCTCAGCTGGTTGGAACAAGCACAAACATTTTGTCCTAGGACTAACAATTCTGCCATCCTCTAATGATGATATCTTATTCAGGCTAAAGGCCCTCTTTTGGGGCAGTGTGGAGGTATTTATATGAATCCCAGTACTTATTTCATCAACACACAGAATGTTGAAAGGAAAAGTTGATAATGACAGGATTCAAACCTATTAGAAATTATACGCATTTAAAAAAAAAAGTAGAAAATATGTTTTTATCCTTAGCTGAGAAGGAATTTAACCCTTTTCATACCAAACCAACTGGAACTGCCCCTCATTTTATGCTACTAAATTGTATATTTATCTAAACCCCTTTAATCATAATCTTCTTTAAGAACCTTTGTTGTTACAAACACTAGCTTAATCTTTGGCGCACTAGTAATTTGTATGAGTTGTCTCCCTTGACAATGCGTTATCTATTAAAGGGAGATTACTCTATGTTGCATTTTGTCGACTCCAGCGCTCTAAATGGAAAAAATGATTTACTAAATCCCTTGCAATTCCTGATCACTTATGCTCATCATCAGCAGCAGCTCAATAATTGTTTCTACTTTAGGCACAAGGCCAGCAATTACCAGTGCATTACTGGTACTTTATTTTATCGACCCCGTAAGGATGAAAGGCAAAGTCAACCTCGGCGGGATTTGAACTCAGATGGTAAAGGGACGTATAATGAAAGATTGTTATATTCCTAAATCACTCAAAATTCTTTAATTTCAAATTTACTTGAAAATCTTGGGCAGTGTCTTTAATTAGAAAAGAAATGGTAACAAAAGGTTTTCTATGTTACCCCCCACCCCAATAACCAAGGATTTTTAAAAATAGATAAAAATAATATTGAAATAAAGTTGTTCTGACATTTATAGATTTAATATCTGAAATTGTTGTTTACTTGGTCTTTGGTGTTAAGAATCTTGAGATAGGAAAAAAAAAAGAAAATAGTGCGATGAAGAAATGTCACCACCATCATCATCATCATCATCACCGCTTTATGCCTATTTTCCATACTTGCATGGATGAGACGGGTTATGAATAAATAAATAAGAGAGAAGTATTTCTGTTCATGTTTGGAACGACAACTGTGGAATATGAGATGAGCAATGGATAGATTAGATGATCCATGTGACGATGACTTGGTGAGTGTTCAATGGATGAATGTAGAGATGAGAGGGAGACATCTGTTGAGAGAGACATCTGTTGAGAGAGACATCTGTTGAGAGAGACATCTGTTGAGAGAGACATCTGTTGAGAGACAGGCATCTGTTGAGAGAGACATCTGTTGAGAGAGACATCTGTTGAGAGACAGGCATCTGTTCCATTGAAGCAAAGTATTGAACGCTGTTTTTGGTGGCTTAAAAGATTAATTTTCGACGGACCAGAGGGCAGGGTGAATTACATTTTGTCTTGAACGAAGTGGAAGGTGGTAAGGACTGCCTGCAATTAGAAAATAAATAGAAATACTGTCATACAAAGTGTTGGTGTTGTGTTATGTGGGAATGTGTGTGTGTCATCATCATCATCATTTCATTTTACGTCCACTTTTCCCTGCTTTGGAGGGACGGGAACGATTCTGGCTTGATTTCTACAGCTGGATGCCCTTCCTAACACCAACCTCATTTACAGTGAGTGCTGGGTGCTTTTTTGCCGTGGCACCTCCACGACCACTTTGCAGTGGAACGATAGGGACCCCAGTCCCTATCATCTCATTTCTACAGCTGAGTAAACTGGAGCAATGTGAAATAAAGTGTCTTGCTCAAGGAAACAACACATCACCTGGTCTGAGAATTGAACTCTACAAACTTTCGATTGCAAGGCCAATGCTCTAACCACTAAGCCATGTGCCTCCATGTGTGTGATATATATTTTCCTCTTCAATTCAAAGCAACTACCTAAACATGTCTACCGTCTTCTAGTTTCCAGCAGATTCTAATAATTACTATTTCTTCAGTCTCAGAACTTACCTGAAGAATTAAAAGACCTACTATATGGAGGAGTTGTATTTCTAATAATTCGTGGAGTTTCTTCAGGATAACGGTTTCTCTGTACTTCTTTTGGTGTTAAAATAGTTGAAAGTGGAGAACTGTTCTTGTACTGATGCTGCAAGAAGACATCATGCCTGTCACCCACTCTCTGGGCTCCATACCGGATTTGATAAGCTGAAGATATAAAATAACCATAAATTATTCTCATGTTCTACACAAACATTTCTCTGGCACAAATTTCCCAGGAATGAATACAGTAAAATAAATTGACTCCACACTTGACCACTGCTTATTTTAAACCCTTTTACCATCTACATTACTCTATATATACTATTGTATTTTCACAGTAAATAATATCACATAATAATATTACATAATATCGAATCTAAGAGATTTTAATAATATTTATTTTAAGAACAATACCTTAACATCAGTATGAGCAGCCGGTTACAGCTGGTTTGAACAGAAAGAGGTGAGAGAATTCTGACCGGATACAGCCAGTTTAAATGCTAAAGGGTTAAACCAATTTTTAAGGGTTCGATGGATCCACTGTCAGCTTCGACAATGAACACTCAACCAGTCCAGCCAACGTATTAACCCTTTTGTTACCATATTTCAGTGCCTATAATTTTAAAATGTGGAGTGATTATTTAGTAATGTAACTATCTCCTTATTAAGCTACTACAACTTAAAGGATGGAAGTTTTTAGATACAAATAGTTTGGTACCATAGGTCCAAGGACAATTTCAGGCAGTTTGGTACCATAGGTCCAAGGACAATTTCAGGCAGTTTGAAACCATAAAACCAGGGGCAGTTTGGTATCAAACAGGTTAAAGATGGTAACGGCATAATTTGAGGAGATTCCACTGTTATTTTGAACAGATCAAGCATCCATATAGAGGCCTCACCACAGTAATTCAGAATTGTTAGCAATAGATGGAAGTAAATCAGACAAAACTAAACATAAATGGTAAACAATGGTAAAAGTGATAAATACCTAGAGCCAGAATTAAAAAGAATGCAGTTATAAAGAGTAAAATAAGAAACCAGAAGGCCTGACTAGTCGTAACATCTGTGAAGGATCGGTCTTTACTTTTGGTATCTGGAAAATAGTAAAATGAAAATAATTACCAAAAATGTCTAAATGGAATAAAAAAAAAAATTAAAAAAATCCATTTGGAACATCCATTTTCACAGGAAACTACCAAATATACTGGAATATAGGCTGAGGAACATGTCACCAAATATACTGGAATATAAACTGAGGAATATGTCACCAAATATACTGGAATATAAAGTGAGGAACATGTCACCAAATATACTGGAATATAAAGTGAGGAACATGTCACCAAATATATCGGAATATAAAGTGAGGAATATGTCACCAAATATATCGGAATATAAAGTGAGGAATATGTCACCAAATATATCGGAATATAAAGTGAGGAATATGTCACCAAATATATCGGAATATAAAGTGAGGAATATGTCACCAAATATACTGGAATATAAAGTGAGGAATATGTCACCAAATATACTGGAATATAAGGTAAGGAACATGTCACCAAATATATCGGAATATAAAATAAGGAACATGTCACCAAATATACTGGAATATAAAGTAAGGAACATGTCACCAAATATACTGCATTATAAAGTGAGGAACATGTCCCCAAATATACTGGAATATAAAGAGAGGAACATGTCACCAAATATACTGGAATATAAAGTGAGGAACATGTCACCAAATATACTGGAATATAAAGTGAGGAATATGTCACCAAATATACTGGAATATAAGGTAAGGAACATGTCACCAAATATATCGGAATATAAAATAAGGAACATGTCACCAAATATACTGGAATATAAAGAGAGGAACATGTCACCAAATATACTGGAATATAAAGAGAGGAACATGTCACCAAATATACTGGAATATAAAGTGAGGAATATGTCACCAAATATACTGGAATATAAACTGAGGAACATGTCACCAAATATACTGGAATATAAACTGAGGAACATGTCACCAAATATACTGGAATATAAACTGAGGAATATGTCACCAAATATACCGGAATATAAAGTAAAGAATGTCACCAAAAGACTGATGGTCAAATAGAAGGTTGGCCATCTAAACGTAGTTTGGATTTTCCCCTATTTCCCAGGCATAAAATAGGGAGGGGCTGAGACTTATATTCAAGTATATACAGTAATACAACTTAACCCTTTACTATTTAAACCGGCCAGAATTCTCTCACCTCATTCTATTCAAACCAGCCGTAACTGGCCACTCATACTGATGTTAAGGTATTGTTCTCAAAACAAATATCAAAATCTCAGATTCAATATTTTGTGAAATAATTATGCAAGGTAAAGCCCTTACCATGAAAATACAATAGTATATATAGAGTAATCACATGATCATCGTTTAACGTCTATCTTCCACGCTAGCATGGGTTTAGACGGGTGTAAATGGTAAAGGGTTAATCATTATCATTTTTACAGCCACTTCCCATGTTGGCATGGGATGTCCTGAGTCCATGCCCTTCCTCATGCCAACTCTTACAACATGTAAGGATTCAGTGGAACTATTCTAAAAACTAGAATGTGGGGACAATAAGTCAGAAACATGTGGGCCCTAAACCAACATTACCCCCTACACACCACCACCAATGTGAGGAGTGGACCCTAAACCCACATTAACACCCCCCCCCCCCACACACACGCCAATATGAGGAGTCAGCAACATGTGGACCCTAAACCCACATTAAGCCCCACCACCACCAATGTGATGAGTCAGCAACATGTGGGCCCTAAACGCACATTAACCCCTACACATCACCACCAATGTGAGGAGTGGACCCTAAACCCACATACAGTCCTATACGAGCAAGGCACAGTCACCCGATCAATCTTGCCTCAAGTGGGACAAAACTCTCTAACCCATGCTAGCATGGATGATAGACATTAAACGATAATGATGATGATGATGATGATAAGCCAATCAACCCTATTTTATACATGAAAAATGGGCAAAAATCCAAACCCCGTTTATAAACCAAGGCAGGTAATCAATATATTATGTGTCGTTGGTAAACATAAGCTGACCGTCCCCTCCCAATTTTACCATTGTTTTGGCCACATTCCTTCGCTTATATTCAAGTGTATCCCTTTAGCATTTACATTACGACGATTATATGATGTCTGTGTGAGGAGCGCGATGCTGCATGGTAATGAGACATGGGCAGCAACTGCGGAGGATATGCGACAGCTGGAGAGAAATGAAGCAAGTATGCTCTGTTGGATGTGCAATGTCAATGTGCGTGAACGACCAAGCATAGATGAGTTGAGAAAGAAACTGGGTATAAGAGGGATAAGTTGTGGTGTGCAGGAGAGAAGGCTGAGATGGTATGGACATGGAGGATGACCGCTGGGTAAAGAAGTGCCAAGAAATCCCAGTAGAAGGAAGACGCAGTAGAGGAAGACCTCGAAAAACATGGGCAGAGGTGGTGAGAGCAGACCTCAGATCGCTGAAACTCACGGAGGAGATGACAAAGGACCGTGACAGGTGGATAGATGCTGTGCTGAATAGGAGCCGTCCCACCCTTGCAAGCAGGGAAGAGCGGACGTAAAATGATGATGATGATGATGATGATGATGATGATTGTATATACTATTGTATTTTTGTGGTAAAGGTTTTATCTCATATAATATCAAATCTATGACATTCTGATGTTATTTATTTTGAGAACAATACCTTAACATCAGTATGAGTGGCCAGTTATGGCCAGTTTGAACAGAAAGAGGTGAGAGAATTCTGGCGCTGGATGTGGCCGGTTTAAATGCTAAAGGGTTATAGGGTAATTCTTCTGTCTGGAGACTAATGGACTATGTACCAATTTATCAGGAGTAATAAAAATATTGTATATTAAATGAGCAAAGCCCTAAATACATACCTGAAACAACTTGTTTGTTGTCAATCAATTTAATATAGACTGGAATGTGGACATGTTGACTGGTGAGGGAACAAGAAAAGTCTAAATAGAGATCGGTGCGGAGACGTTCCCATACAGTGCTTACATCACGTAGACGTACGAGGTAGACTATAGCAGATGTACTTGTATCAGCCTGAGCTGGCAGGATTTCCAGAAAAGAAGGGTCACTGGCAGTCACCTACAAAACAGTTTATATTGTTTATTATTACATCAACCAGGGTGAATTGTTGGCGGAATCAGTAGAGCGTCAGATAGACTACATGGTGTCATTTGTTCTGAGTTCAAATCCGGTAGAGGTCAACTTTACCTTTCATTCTTACAGGGGTCGATAAAATAAAGTACCAGTAATGTACTGGGGTGAATTGACTTTCTCCTATAATGAAGAATGTAAGTCGTTAGATCAGAAGGCATTAAATAGACAAACTCCATTACAAGTATGTACTTCATTTATTCTTGCTTCACACTGTGAAACTCATTTTGCCTGTATTTCCTTCCATGTGTGAGATACGACAGGATATGGCGTAACGAAGAATCGACGTTTTGACGATAGCAGATTTTTCTGGAGACTGGTCTTCTGTCTTAACTTCCGTTCTCTGGTCTAAGTAGTCCAGTTACTTGTATCGCTACGCCAAAGGTTTTGATTGGCTCACACTTCAGCCGATTTACTTCCGTAACATTTTTCTTCCACCGAAAGAAAATACATTTAATTACAAAGGATATATATTACTGCTACACTTCTTCCCTCAAATTGCTGGTACCTAAATCAGAAACAATTATTACCTCAACTTTATCTTTCAAACAGACCAAGAAATTATCCAAAAGAATGGAATGAGAACTTTTAGGATATTTTATATGTATTTGGTTTTTAACTTAACATCCTGTAAGACTAACGAGGTAATGCTACATTACACCAGGTAATGTTACATTACACCAGGTACATCACACTAACGAGGTATTGTTACATTACACCAGGCTAATGAAGGTACAATGTTAAGAGTAAATAGAAGTTATAAAAGTAGTTTCCAATTTAGACAAGGCCAGCAATTTTGAGATGGAAAAGTCGATTATAGCAACCCCAGTACATAACTGGTACTTTATTTCACACATATATATACACATCATGATGATAATGAAACAAAGAAAAACATCAAAAGTTTGGTTATAAATAAAAAGAAAGAACTTACTAAAATATGTTCAAAGAGGGTTGGAATGGTTGAGAGTCTTAGAGTTGACTGTGGGTTGGTGGTAGAGAGATAAAGTTCAAGTGAATGAATATGGAATCCTGGGTAGAATGGTAACGTGACTGGCTGGGCAGGTATTATAGGTTGGTTCTCCTCATTTGGTATAGTGGCATGGACAATAACATTACTCATTAGAGTACTTAAAGACAGGCCCAGATTTTTACTTTCTACAGACACTTTACACACAAAGTTGCCTATAATAGAAGACAATACAAATATAATAGATATATTTCATAACATATATCAATACATATACTATTTCAGAGTAGGGTGGAGAATTGGCAGAGTTATTATGGTGTTGATTTAACCCTTTAACATTTACATTTCTCTATATATACTATTGTATTTTCATGGTAAAGTCTTTACCTTGCATAACATTTACATTACTCTATATATACTATTGTATTTTCGTGGTAAAGGCTTTACCTCACATAAGCCAGATCATTGACGATCCCAAAGAATGCGCAGAACTCATTGCTGAGTGCTATGCAAGCATTTTTACTGTTGAAAACCAGAATGTACCATCTCTAACATCAAATTCCATAACAACTATGGAATTTACACCTGCAATGCTGCGACATCACCTTAAGAATAAGCGCAACTATGCCTCCCCTGGTCTTGATGGTGTTACATACCAGCTTCTCAAACATGGCGGGTACTTCCTTTTGCACCAGCTTTCTTTCTTCTTTCAATACTGTCTCAACAATGGTGCTACTCCAGAGCAGTAGAAAACTGCCAGTGTCATTCCCCTGTTCAAAAAGGGCGACCGCACGTCACCTGTCAACTATCGTCCAGTCAGTCTTACTAGCTGTATCGCCAAACTGATGGAATCCTGTGTCAGAGAAACACTTTGGAACTTCTGGAGCTCTCACAGCCTCACCCGGCCCTCGTAATTTGGATTTATCCCTAACTCCAGCTGCTGTGATTAGCTTATCAAGTTCCTTGAAGACATTACCCGGATCACTGACAGCAGCTCATGGGTGGATGTTGTTTACCTTGACTTCGCTAAGGCTTTTAATTCTGTGCCACACAAAAGACTTATGGCGAACCTCTCTGCAATGGGTGTGAGGGATGATCTTTTTAACTGGTTGAAATCCTTCATTCTCAGCTGAAAAGAGGTAGTTACGGTTCTAGGACAGCATCTGGTGTACCACAGGGATCTGTTCTTGGTCCCCTTTTGTTTGTTGCATACATTAATGACATAGATGCCAACTTAAAGAATGCCACAGTACTGAAATAAGCAGATGACATCAAGCTGTACCTTAAAATCAAAAGGACAGATCCTGAAATCTATAACTCTTTCCTACAATCAGACCTGGACACAATGCAGCAATGGATCACAGACTGGCAACTGAAGCTGGCTGTGGACAAGTGTACCACCATGCATTTTGGGAGGAAAAATCCAGCGTCCACATACTCCCTCCACAACACTGATATCAAGAAGTCCTCTTGTGAACGTGACCTGGGCATTACTGTCAGCAGCGATTTGCGTTGGAAAAGCACATCTCTAAAATTGTCAAGAAGGCCGAGAGTGTCTTGGCATCACTCAGCAAAATCTTTGTTAGCCGCTCTCCAGCCATCTATTTAAAGCTGTATACAGCTATGGTACGACCACACTTGGAATTCGCATCATCAGTCTGAAACCCCTATCTTGCTCAGAACCTCCTGGAAACTGTTCAGAGATGTGCAACCAAGCGCATACCCTCCATCAGACACCTACCATACTCTGAACGCCTTGCTTCCCTGGGCATGGATACATTGAAGCTCCGACGTCTGGCAACTGACTTGGTAAACACTCACAAAGTTATTAACCATCTCGCCAACAACAACCCTGAGCACCTTTTTGATCTCCATGTGTCTAACACCCGTGGACATCCCTACAAAGTCAGAAAACAGCACAGCTCCCAAGACTTTCGGAAACATTTTTTTCACGCTTAGAGTTGCTGAAGCATGGAACAAACTGCCTGCGTCAATTGTTAACTGCCGAGACACTGCATCTTTTAAAACCCTCATGCTTCCTGAAATTCGCCAAAACTACACCCGATGTCCCCCTTCCATACACATGCGTATATCATGATTCATGCACTGTTCATTTTCCTGACGTTTGTACATTACCCTATGTACTATACATACACTTTTGATAAGTTGTAGTGCACCTGAGCACTGTACACCATATTTTCATTATTATTATAAGAATATGATATTGAATCTATGAGATTTTGATATTTATTTTGAGAACAATACCGTAACATCAGTATGAGCAGCTGGTTACAGCCAGTTTGAACAGAAAGAGGTGAGAGAATTCTGGCTGGCTATGTCGGTTTATATGCTAAAGGGGCAAGCTGTTTCATACTAGGGTGGAGAATTGGCAGAGTCGTTATGGTGCTGCCTTAAATGTTTCACTATCTGTTCTGGGTCACTACTCTTTATCTTCAATTTACCTTTCATCCTTTTTGGATTGATAAAAGTACTAGACCGGGGACAGTGGACTGGTGACATTCTTCGAGTCGGATGGGATGCTTTCCTTAACTAACCACCTCTTATAATAGCACTTCTGTGCATCTTTCTGTGTCAGTAAGGGTGAGATGCCATTAAGATTCAACATCCATTCTCCCTACTTGCAGGGGTTGGATAGGTCATCACAGAGCAAGTCAGTATTGAAGTGGAGTACTGACTGACCACTTAGATAGACCAGGGACCTGCAGTTTGCTTACATTCCCACACTCTACTGAGTGCTCAAGTGGTCCAAAGGTCTGCATCAACCATTCATACACCTCCGTGCTCTACCAAGACACCACCAATAATGAGGTTGTCATATTTTTGACACAGGTTTTCTACACCTGCAGGCAATTGTGTGTGCATCTGTGTGCATCTGTGTGATGATGTCCCATAGTTATACAATTTCACAAAAACAGATCAACAAAATTCCAGACTTGAAAAATATGTACTGGGATCAATATAATGAAGTAAAATAACCCCTTAAAAGGCTGACCAGTCTAATGGCTGAAACCAATAAATAATTAAATACTGACCAGTCTAATGGCCTGAAACCAGTAAATAATTAAATACTGACCAGTGTAATGGCTGAAATCAGTAAAATATAGACTGACCACTCTAATGGCCTGAGACCAGTAAATTAAAGACTGACCAGTCTCATGGCCTGAGACCAGTAAAAGAATGTATGTTTAATAATAAGAAAGCTAGAGACTTACCAGAATGTTCATCAAAATCAGGAAGAACTGTAAATAATGTTTCGGCTGTTATATCCTGAAGTTCATTGGTAAGTTCAATATGACAAATGAAAGGTAGGATGGCTTTAGCCAGATTGTCAGCCACCAGAGACAATGGACAATTTTCTCCTGTTAATAACAGAAATAAAACAAATGACAAAATTTGAAATTTACAGCTTACATATTTTGAGGTTTATAAGATGCTCTGTGATTGGAAGGAACTGCGACACCAATCTAAATACGAATGGAGAGACCTTGCTAGACTTCTGTTCTAGCAATAGACTCTCTATTGCGAACACTTTCTTCCAGCACAGAGACATCCATAAATATACATAGTACCAGGGGAATAAGGGCAGAGATCAATAATTGATTTTGTTATTGTCTCTGATCTCTTTGATTCTGTGCTGGTTGTTCCTATTAAGAAAGGGGTTGAGCTGTCAATTGATCACCATCTAGTTATCTGCAACTTGTGACTACCTAAAGTCAAAGAAGCCCTTAAAAATGGCAGATCTAGGGTGACCTACTAGTGGATAAAGTGGAAAGTACTGGTGGATAAGTAAGTCAGGACCAGGTATGCAGGTACTATTGCATCCAAGTTCAGAGAACTCCTTGAACAAACTGAGGACATTGAGAGTGGAGATTGTTCAGCTCAGCAGTTTCTGCTTCAGCTGCCAAATGTTGCGGGTGAAAGAGGGTTGGTGTGGTGCCGGATGGTAGGAAGGCTCCTTGGTTACTATCTGTGGACACAGAATGACCCAAAGGTTAAGAAGTTCACTTCACAATCATAAGTTCCTGGGTTCAATCCCACTGCATGGTCCCTTGGACAAAGAAAGTGTCATTTACCATAACCCCAGTTTGATCCAAGCCATATGAGTGAAATTGGAGAGATGGAAAATGTTTGGAAGATCATCAAATGGATTGTTCCTGTAATTCAAAAGATTAACCTTGTGCCTTGCTAAATCTCCGAGAATTATGTTAAAAGTACACGTTTGTTGGAATGCTCAGTCACTTCATCATCATCTTACGTCCGCTTTTCCCTGCTTGCAAGGGTTGGATGGGTCCTATTCAGCACAGCATCTCTCCACTTGTCACAGTCCCTCATCATCTCCTCGGTGAGTTTCAGCGATCTGAGGTCTGCTCTCACCACCTCCGCCCATATTTTTCGTGGTCTACCTCTACTGCATCTTCCTTCTATTGAGATTTCTTGGCACTTCTTCACCCAGCGGTCATCCTCCATGCGCATCACATGTCCATACCATCTCAGCCTTCTCTCCTGCACACCACAACTTATCCCTCTTATACCCAGTTCCTTTCTCAACTCGTCTATGCTTGGACGTTCACACACATTGACATTGCACATCCAACGGAGCATACTTGCTTCATTTCTATTTGTATTTTAATATAAGATGGGTTTTTAATACAGTTGTTTGATTAACTGAATGGCCAACTCATCAATTAACATGTAAGTGGTTGAGTATTCCAGAGACACATGTATCCTGAATGTAATTTCTAAGCTGCATCAGAAGAACAGTATGTGACAAGAACCTTTCAATTACTAGTCCAATCTAACCAACATTCTTCAACACAGATTCTTTCTACCCAATTTCACTCAGATAGCTTGGCTCAACTCAGAAGGAAAGACTGTTGCCCCCAAAATAGGGACTTAAATAAGTCATCACACCCTTACTGATCCTTAATCATCCAGTTTGAATATATTGGTGGGTGACTTTATAACAACTCAACTCATTTAAATTCAACATTTTCTAACATGTTATTTTACTAGTAGAGAAACATTAACCCTTTAACATTTACATTACTCTTATATAGGATCCAGGCGTTTGAGGAGAAATACATGAGAAAACTCCTTAGTTCATATTGGGAACGTAAAACCAATGAATACTTGCAGAGTAAGGTTAAAAGTTTTGTGGATCACCAGGAACCTCTCCTTGCCACTGTCAAGGGGAAGAAACTGGTGTGGTTTGGCCACGTCACACGACATGACAGCCTGTGCAAGACCACCATGCAAGGTACTGTTGAAGGTAGACACAGGAGGGGACCCCAACACAAGACCACCATGCAAGGTTCTGTTGAAGGTAGACACAGGAAGGGACCCCAACACAAGACCACCATGCAAGGTTCTGTTGAAGGTAGACACAGGAGGGGACCACCAATACAAGACCACCATGCAAGGTTCTGTTGAAGGTGGACACAGGAGGGGACCCCAACACAAGACCACCATGCAAGGTTCTGTTGAAGGCGGACACAGGAAGGGACCCCAACACAAGACCACCATGCAAGGTTCTGTTGAAGGTAGACACAGGAGGGGACCACCAATACAAGACCACCATGCAAGGTTCTGTTGAAGGTGGACACAGGAGGGGACCCCAACACAAGACCACCATGCAAGGTTCTGTTGAAGGTGGACACAGGAGGGGACCACCATGCAAGGTTCTGTTGAAGGTAGACACAGGAGGGGACCACCATGCAAGGTTCTGTTGAAGGTAGACACAGGAGGGGACCACCAACACAAGACCACCATGCAAGGTTCTGTTGAAGGTGGACACAGGAGGGGACCCCAACACAAGACCACCATGCAAGGTACTGTTGAAGGTGGACACAGGAGGGGACCCCAACACAAGACCACCATGCAAGGTTCTGTTGAAGGCGGACGCAGGAGGGGACCCCATGCAAAAACTTGTTGGACAATGTCAAAGAATGGACGCAAATGACGGCACCAGATTTAAAGATGGCCGCCGTTGATTTTGAGTGTGGGCTGCTTCTAAAGTAGGATCCCCCAACAACCACAGAAGTCAAGGGACTGATGATGATGATGATATACACTATTGTATTTTGGTGGTAAAGTCTTTATCTCACATAATATAGAATCTATGAGATTTTGATATTATTTATTTTGAGAACAATACCTTAACATCAGTATGATCGGCCAGTTGGCTGGTTTGAACATAAAGAGGTGAGAGAATTCTGGCCGCATACGGCTGGTTTAAAGGGTTAAATATAAGGAATTTTACCTAGGAAGCTTTGATCGCGACTCAGTCTGACAGGGAAAAGGTAGGCTTTGTTTTGGTTGCCGACATTTGACACAAATGCTGTAGTGTTTTCCAGATATATTTCACTCACAGCTTCAACTGCTACCTGTAATAATTAAAGTAAAATGATTAATGAAACAATTTTTATCCATTGACTAATTTCTGATATAACTGGATATAAGAGGAGTCAAATATTGTGTGTGCTGAAGAGAAGACTGCACTGGTATAGACATGTTATATTGTGTGGTAAAGAGAAGACTGCACTGGTATTGACATGTTATATTGTGTGGTAAAGAGAAGACTGCACTGGTATAGACATGTTATATTGTGTGGTAAAGAGAAGACTGCACTGGTATTGACATGTTATATTGTGTGGTAAAGAGAAGACTGCACTGGTATAGACATGTAATGTGTATGGATCATGAGAGTTGGGTGAAGAAGTGCTAGGAGTTTCAAGTGGAAGGAAGCTGCAAAAGTGGAAGACCAAGGAAGAGGGTGGTGAAGGTTGTGAAAGCTGATCTCAAGAAACTATACTTCACAAAGGAGATGACAAAAATGGAGAGGACATGTCTAACCCATCCAAGCATGGAAAACTGATGATAGCATCATTAAAAACCAGTAGAAGATTAAGGAAGGCGGGACTGGACTTTAACCAGGAGCCCACAATATTTAAAGGCCTCTAATCAATTTTTTGCAATCATATATTGATGATAGCAAGGCCCCATTGAAATTTTAATCCAAGACCCCTGCTAAAAACAATATCAAATTTCTAAGTAATTTTTTATCCCCTTTTTTTGCACAAAAGCTTTTGATATAAAACCACCCCTGGTTCTATGGTATTAAACTGTGTTTCAACCCTTATGATATAAAACCACCCTTGGAACTACGGTAGTAAACTGTTTCAATCCTTTTGATATAAAACCACTTGAAACCACCCCTGATTCTAAAATATAAAGCTATTTATTTTAATGTGTTTATATTAATCTAACAATTATCCATAATTTCATTTATCTTCGTTAAGTTATGCATCAAACACTGGCTTAATAATGAGAAAGTTGGTTATATTGTAAAACCCCTCCAAAATTCTTCATTACTTACAAATTTAAGAGGAAATCATAAGCTGTGTTTTTCATTAGAAATATGCTAATGAAAGTTAATTTGTAAGGAAACAGTAAAAATATACAAAAACACTGTAAACATGGCCCTCCATAGCCAGGAACTCACCAACAATTTAAAAACTACAAGCAACTGGAAAGAACCTAGAATTGATAAGAAACCCAATTTCTAGTTTGAAGTCCCTGATTAGTCCATTTTATCAGGGTTAAGATAAAGTTTTACATAAAATTATGATGGAAAGTTTTAATTTTAGATATTAACACTTTAGAATGGAGTTAGGGGCAGTTTTAGGTGGATGGGTATTGAAAGAGAAGTGGCAGCAATTGATGCCCTGGTAGACAAGAACACCTGAACAGTTACTGGCCTATCATGTTTACCAATAACATTACATCAATATCGTACGACCAGCTGCTCGTCTAGACAGCTACAATGTATTACAAGAAGGGATGTATGACTATAAAGAGCAGCTACTGATGAACCAGGCTGATATAGAAGACAAAACTTACTGCAGTGACAACAATAATGATTATGATGCTGAAGAGATACTTACTTCTGTAACAATATTCAAATCAGATGACATGTTAAATGTGACATAAGACTTCCCAATGCTGATAGCACTAGCTACACCAGTCTCATGGTTAATAGAAATCGCTCTGCTTGAACTGGCCCACACACCTTTCACACCTGAAAATATAGCACAAAATATATTGTACCACTGAGTAAAGGCTTCAACATGTTTAGATATATTTCTACAGTGTAGAACGTGTTTAGATAAGTCCCTACAGTGTTGAATATGTTTAGATATGTCCCTAGAGTGTTCAACATGTTTAGATATGTCTCTAGAGTGTTCAACATGTTTAGATATGTCCCTAGAGTGTTCAACATGTTTAGATATGTCCCTAGAGTGTTCAACATGTTTAGATATGTCTATAGGTGACTGAACATCATCATTTTTACACCCGTTTTTCCATTCTTGCATGGGTTGGACAGGTCCTTCTCAGCACAGCATCTCTCCACACGTAACCTTTTGTCATTGCCTGCGAGTTTCAGTAATTTGAGATCAGCTCTCACAACCTCTGCCCAGGTCTTTCTTCGTCTACTTCTGTGACTTCCTTCCACTGGCATTTACTAGCACTTCTTCACCCAACAATCATTATTCATGCGAACCACATGTCCAAACCAATGAAATCTTCTCTCCTGCACACTACCCCGGATTCCTGTTAAACCCAGCTTCTTCCCCGACTCATCCAAGCTTTGCCTTTCTCTCACAATTACATTGTACATCCAACAGAGCATGGTTGCTTCATTTCTCTCCAGTCTAAGCATGTCCTCTGCAGTCACATCCCATGTTTCACTACCATGCAGCATTGCACATAGGTGTCATAGTCATTCTTTTGTACATAGGGAGAAACCTTTTGTGGTCAACAGTGAAAATAGCTCTGAATTTCTATCCAATCCTTAATTTAGCTATTAAGCTCTCAAAGCACCCCCCTCCATCACTAATTATGTTGCCTACATAGTAAAAACTATCAACCACTTCTATGGGTCTTTCCTGTGACTGGAATAGGCTTACATCACTGGTTATCTTCCTCTCGGTTACCCCTGTGTATCCTCTACAAAATCATCCCCTCTTGTTAGTCTACCCATTATTCTACTACATCTCTTGTGTACCCAAGATTTACATTGTATATATTGAATGGAGTTTATGCCAACTCCCTTTCTACATATAGAGCTGGGTCACTTCCCTGAAGGAATCAGGGTCCTGTCTTTTCTCCTACTCACTACACTTTAGTTTTGGCTAAGTTTACTCTCAGGTCTTTTGATTCTAATTTCTGTTTCTTTAGTCGGAACTTATTTTTTAAGTCTTTAATGGATTCTGCTATAAAGACCAGATCATCTGCATAGATTAGTTCCCATGAAAAGCCTATTTTAAACTCCTCTGTTATGGCCTGAAAAACTGGGCTAACAACTGAGCCTGAACTCCACACTAAACTCATTTCCTACTCTCACTTTACTGACAGCTCCTCTGTACATGACTTGCACTGCTCTTACCAACCATTCTTCTGCACCTAATTTATTTAAAGACCCCCAGATAATAGATTGGGATACTTTGTCAAACACTTTTTCTAGGTCAAAGAAAGCTAAATATAGTGGCTTATTTTTTGCTAAGAACTTCTCTTGTAGTTGCCTCACTAAAAAGAGAGCGTCTGTTGTACTTTTCCCAGGCATGAAACCAAACTGTATCTCATCTAATTTGACTCTTTCCATCACTTTCATAATTTGGTCCATTAGTTTTATTCCTCTGTAGTTGCTCCTATCTAAGGCCTCACCTTTGCCCTTGTAGGCATTTATGATTGTACTGCTACATCAGTCATTGGGTAAGACACCGTCCTGTATTACCTGATTGACCATGTGAGTTACTAGTTTGGCTCCTACTTCTCCCGATCCTCTTAGCATCTCAGCAGTTATCTCCAATAGTCCTGCAGCTTTACCATTTTTCACCTCCTTAGTTGCTTCTTTAACCCTACAACTGTCAACTTCACTGGCTGACCCCTTCTATTGGATGGGTTGGGGATAGTTTCTCTTCCTCCTATTCACTCTCTACATTCATCAGCCATTTAGATATGTTTACATGGCTGAACATGTTTACATGTCTCAAGTGTTGAACATGTTTAACATGCCAATAGAATGTTGAAACTGTATTTCTATAAGTGGTTGGAAGTTAAACATGTTTAGGTATGATTCTAGAGTGTTCAACATGTTTAGGTATGATTCTAGAGTGTTCAACATGTTTAGGTATGATTCTAGAGTGTTCAACATGTTTAGGTATGATTCTAGAGTGTTCCACATGTTTAAGTATGATTCTACAGTGTTCAACATGTTTAGGTATTATTCTAGAGTGTTCAACATGGTTAGGTATTATTCTAGAGTGTTCAACATGTTTAGGTATGATTCTAGAGTGTTCAACATGTTTAGGTATGATTCTAGAGTGTTCAACATGTTTAGGTATGATTCTAGAGTGTTCAACATGTTTAGGTATGTTTCTAGAGTGTTCAACATGTTTAGGTATGATTCTAGAGTGTTCAACATGTTTAGGTATGATTCTAGAGTGTTCAACATGTTTAGGTGATTCTAGAGTGTTCAACATGGTTAGGTGATTCTAGAGTGTTCAACATGGTTAGGTATGTTTCTAGAGTGTTGAACATGTTTAGGTATGATTCTAGAGTGTTCCACATGGTTAGGTTATTCTAGAGTGTTCAACATGTTTAGGTATGTTTCTAGAGTGTTCAACATGTTTAGGTATGATTCTAGAGTGTTCAACATGTTTAGGTATGATTCTAGAGTGTTCAACATGTTTAGGTATGTTTCTAAAGTGTTCAACATGTTTAGGTATGTTTCTAGAGTGTTCAACATGTTTAGGTATGATTCTAGAGTGTTCCACATGGTTAGGTATGATTCTAGAGTGTTCCACATGGTTAGGTATGTTTCTAGAGTGTTCAACATGTTTAGGTGATTCTAGAGTGTTCAACATGTTTAGGTGATTCTAGAGTGTTCAACATGTTTAGGTGATTCTAGAGTGTTCAACATGGTTAGGTATGTTTCTAGAGTGTTCAACATGGTTAGGTATGTTTCTAGAGTGTTCAACATGTTTAGGTATGTTTCTAGAGTGTTCAACATGTTTAGGTATGTTTCTAGAGTGTTCAACATGTTTAGGTGATTCTAGAGTGTTCCACATGGTTAGGTATGATTCTAGAGTGTTCCACATGGTTAGGTATGTTTCTAGAGTGTTCAACATGGTTAGGTATGATTCTAGAGTGTTCAACATGTTTAGGTATGATTCTAGAGTGTTCAACATGTTTAGGTATGATTCTAGAGTGTTCCACATGGTTAGGTATGATTCTAGAGTGTTCCACATGGTTAGGTATGTTTCTAGAGTGTTCCACATGGTTAGGTATGATTCTAGAGTGTTCCACATGGTTAGGTATGATTCTAGAGTGTTCAACATGGTTAGGTATGATTCTAGAGTGTTCCACATGGTTAGGTATGATTCTAGAGTGTTCAAAATGTTTAGGTATGATTCTAGAGTGTTCAACATGTTTAGGTATGTTTCTAGAGCGTTCAACATGTTTAGGTGATTCTAGAGTGTTCAACATGTTTAGGTATGATTCTAGAGTGTTCAACATGTTTAGGTATGATTCTAGAGTGTTCAACATGGTTAGGTATGATTCTAGAGTGTTCAACATGTTTAGGTATGTTTCTAGAGTGTTCAACATGTTTAGGTATGATTCTAGAGTGTTCAACATGGTTAGGTATGTTTCTAGAGTGTTCAACATGTTTAGGTATGATTCTAGAGTGTTCAACATGTTTAGGTGATTCTAGTGTTCAACATGTTTAGGTGATTCTAGAGTGTTCAACATGGTTAGGTATGTTTCTAGAGTGTTCAACATGTTTAGGTATGTTTCTAGAGTGTTCAACATGTTTAGGTATGATTCTAGAGTGTTCAACATGTTTAGGTATGTTTCTAGAGTATTCAACATGTTTAGGTATGATTCTAGAATGTTCAACATGGT
Source organism: Eledone cirrhosa (assembly GCA_964016885.1). Taxonomy (NCBI): domain Eukaryota; kingdom Metazoa; phylum Mollusca; class Cephalopoda; order Octopoda; family Eledonidae; genus Eledone; species Eledone cirrhosa. Next base: position 41,403,867 of record OZ024755.1, read on the forward strand.
TAGGTATGTTTCTAGAGTGTTCAACATGGTTAGGTATGATTCTAGAGTGTTCAACATGTTTAGGTATGTTTCTAGAGTGTTCAACATGTTTAGGTATGATTCTAGAGTGTTCAACATGTTTAGGTATTATTCTAGAGTGTTCAACATGTTTAGGTATTATTCTAGAGTGTTCAACATGTTTAGGTATTATTCTAGAGTGTTCAACATGTTTAGGTATTATTCTAGAGTGTTCAACATGTTTAGGTATGTTTCTAGAGTGTTCAACATGTTTAGGTATGATTCTAGAGTGTTCCACATGGTTAGGTATGATTCTAGAGTGTTCCACATGGTTAGGTATGTTTCTAGAGTGTTCAACATGTTTAGGTATGTTTCTAGTGTTCAACATGTTTAGGTGATTCTAGAGTGTTCAACATGGTTAGGTATGAATCTTGAGTGTTCCACATGATTAGGTATGATTCTAGAGTGTTCAACATGTTTAGGTATTATTCTAGAGTGTTCAACATGTTTAGGTGATTCTAGAGTGTTCCAGATGGTTAGGTATGATTCTAGAGTGTTCCAGATGGTTAGGTATGATTCTAGAGTGTTCCACATGGTTAGGTATGTTTCTAGAGTGTTCAACATGGTTAGGTATGATTCTAGAGTGTTCAACATGTTTAGGTATGATTCTAGAGTGTTCCACATGGCTAGGTATGATTCTAGAGTGTTCCACATGGTTAGGTATGTTTCTAGAGTGTTCCACATGGTTAGGTATGATTCTAGAGTGTTCAACATGGTTAGGTATGATTCTAGAGTGTTCCACATGGTTAGGTATGATTCTAGAGTGTTCAACATGTTTAGGTATGATTCTAGAGTGTTCAACATGTTTAGGTATGATTCTAGAGTGTTCAACATGGTTAGGTATGATTCTAGAGTGTTCAACATGTTTAGGTATGTTTCTAGAGTGTTCAACATGTTTAGGTATGATTCTAGAGTGTTCTACATGTTTAGGTATGTTTCTAGAGTGTTCAACATGTTTAGGTATGTTTCTAGAGTGTTCAACATGTTTAGGTATGTTTCTAGAGTGTTCAACATGTTTAGGTATGATTCTAGAGTGTTCAACATGTTTAGGTATGTTTCTAGAGTGTTCAACATGTTTAGGTATGATTCTAGAGTGTTCAACATGTTTAGGTATGATTCTAGAGTGTTCAACATGTTTAGGTGATTCTAGAGTGTTCAACATGTTTAGGTGATTCTAGAGTGTTCAACATGGTTAGGTATGTTTCTAGAGTGTTCAACATGTTTAGGTATGTTTCTAGAGTGTTCAACATGTTTAGGTATGATTCTAGAGTGTTCCACATGGTTAGGTTATTCTAGAGTGTTCAACATGTTTAGGTATGTTTCTAGAGTGTTCAACATGTTTAGGTATGATTCTAGAGTGTTCAACATGTTTAGGTATGATTCTAGAGTGTTCAACATGTTTAGGTATGATTCTAGAGTGTTCCACATGTTTAAGTATGATTCTACAGTTTTCAACATGTTTAGGTATTATTCTAGAGTGTTCAACATGTTTAGGCATTATTCTAGAGTGTTCAACATGTTTAGGTATGATTCTAGAGTGTTCAACATGTTTAGGTATTATTCTAGAGTGTTCAACATGTTTAGGTATGTTTCTAGAGTGTTCAACATGTTTAGGTATGATTCTAGAGTGTTCAACATGTTTAGGTATGTTTCTAGAGTGTTCAACATGTTTAGGTATGTTTCTAGAGTGTTCAACATGTTTAGGTATGATTCTAGAGTGTTCAACATGTTTAGGTATGTTTCTAGAGTGTTCAACATGTTTAGGTATGATTCTAGAGTGTTCAACATGTTTAGGTATGTTTCTAGAGTGTTCAACATGTTTAGGTATGATTCTAGAGTGTTCAACATGTTTAGGTATGATTCTAGAGTGTTCAACATGTTTAGGTGATTCTAGAGTGTTCAACATGTTTAGGTGATTCTAGAGTGTTCAACATGGTTAGGTATGTTTCTAGAGTGTTCAACATGTTTAGGTATGTTTCTAGAGTGTTGAACATGTTTAGGTATGATTCTAGAGTGTTCAACATGTTTAGGTATGATTCTAGAGTGTTCAACATGTTTAGGTATGATTCTAGAGTGTTCAACATGTTTAGGTATGATTCTAGAGTGTTCCACATGTTTAAGTATGATTCTACAGTGTTCAACATGTTTAGGTATTATTCTAGAGTGTTCAACATGTTTAGGTATTATTCTAGAGTGTTCAACATGTTTAGGTATGTTTCTAGAGTGTTCAACATGTTTAGGTGATTCTAGAGTGTTCCACATGGTTAGGTATGATTCTAGAGTGTTCCACATGGTTAGGTATGTTTCTAGAGTGTTCAACATGGTTAGGTATGATTCTAGAGTGTTCAACATGTTTAGGTATGATTCTAGAGTGTTCAACATGTTTAGGTATGATTCTAGAGTGTTCCACATGGTTAGGTATGATTCTAGAGTGTTCCACATGGTTAGGTATGTTTCTAGAGTGTTCCACATGGTTAGGTATGATTCTAGAGTGTTCCACATGGTTAGATATGATTCTAGAGTGTTCCACATGGTTAGGTATGATTCTAGAGTGTTCAACATGGTTAGGTATGATTCTAGAGTGTTCCACATGGTTAGGTATGATTCTAGAGTGTTCAACATGTTTAGGTATGATTCTAGAGTGTTCAACATGTTTAGGTATATTTCTAGAGCGTTCAACATGTTTAGGTGATTCTAGAGTGTTCAACATGTTTAGGTATGATTCTAGAGTGTTCAACATGTTTAGGTATGATTCTAGAGTGTTCAACATGGTTAGGTATGATTCTAGAGTGTTCAACATGGTTAGGTATGATTCTAGAGTGTTCAACATGTTTAGGTATGTTTCTAGAGTGTTCAACATGTTTAGGTATGATTCTAGAGTGTTCAACATGGTTAGGTATGTTTCTAGAGTGTTCAACATGTTTAGGTAAGATTCTAGAGTGTTCAACATGTTTAGGTGATTCTAGTGTTCAACATGTTTAGGTGATTCTAGAGTGTTCAACATGGTTAGGTATGTTTCTAGAGTGTTCAACATGTTTAGGTATGTTTCTAGAGTGTTCAACATGTTTAGGTATGTTTCTAGAGTATTCAACATGTTTAGGTATGATTCTAGAATGTTCAACATGGTTAGGTATGTTTCTAGAGTGTTCAACATGGTTAGGTATGATTCTAGAGTGTTCAACATGTTTAGGTATGTTTCTAGAGTGTTCAACATGTTTAGTTATGATTCTAGAGTGTTCAACATGTTTAGGTATTATTCTAGAGTGTTCAACATGTTTAGGTATTATTCTAGAGTGTTCAACATGTTTAGGTATTATTCTAGAGTGTTCAACATGTTTAGGTATGTTTCTAGAGTGTTCAACATGTTTAGGTATGTTTCTAGAGTGTTCAACATGTTTAGGTATGATTCTAGAGTGTTCCACATGGTTAGGTATGATTCTAGAGTGTTCCACATGGTTAGGTATGTTTCTAGAGTGTTCAACATGTTTAGGTATGTTTCTAGTGTTCAACAGGTTTAGGTGATTCTAGAGTGTTCAACATGGTTAGGTATGATTCTAGAGTGTTCCACATGATTAGGTATGATTCTAGAGTGTTCAACATGTTTAGGTATTATTCTAGAGTGTTCGACATGTTTAGGTATGTTTCTAGAGTGTTCAACATGTTTAGGTGATTCTAGAGTGTTCCACATGGTTAGGTATGATTCTAGAGTGTTCCACATGGTTAGGTATGATTCTAGAGTGTTCAACATGTTTAGGTATGATTCTAGAGTGTTCCACATGGTTAGGTATGATTCTAGACTGTTCCACATGGTTAGGTATGTTTCTAGAGTGTTCCACATGGTTAGGTATGATTCTAGAGTGTTCCACATGGTTAGGTATGATTCTAGAGTGTTCAACATGGTTAGGTATGATTCTAGAGTGTTCCACATGGTTAGGTATGATTCTAGAGTGTTCAACATGTTTAGGTATGATTCTAGAGTGTTCAACATGTTTAGGTATGATTCTAGAGTGTTCAACATGGTTAGGTATGATTCTAGAGTGTTCAACATGTTTAGGTATGTTTCTAGAGTGTTCAACATGTTTAGGTATGATTCTAGAGTGTTCAACATGGTTAGGTATGTTTCTAGAGTGTTCAACATGTTTAGGTATGATTCTAGAGTGTTCAACATGTTTAGGTGATTCTAGTATTCAACATGTTTAGGTGATTCTAGAGTGTTCAACATGGTTAGGTATGTTTCTAGAGTGTTCAACATGTTTAGGTATGTTTCTAGAGTGTTCAACATGTTTAGGTATGTTTCTAGAGTGTTCAACATGTTTAGGTATGTTTCTAGAGTATTCAACATGTTTAGGTATGTTTCTAGAGTGTTCAACATGGTTAGGTATGATTCTAGAGTGTTCAACATGTTTAGGTATGTTTCTAGAGTGTTCAACATGTTTAGGTATGTTTCTAGAGTGTTCAACATGTTTAGGTATGATTCTAGAGTGTTCAACATGGTTAGGTATGTTTCTAGAGTGTTCAACATGTTTAGGTATGTTTCTAGAGTGTTCAACATGTTTAGGTGATTCTAGAGTGTTCCACATGGTTAGGTATGTTTCTAGAGTGTTCAACATGTTTAGGTGATTCTAGAGTGTTCAACATGTTTAGGTGATTCTAGAGTGTTCAACATGGTTAGGTATGTTTCTAGAGTGTTCAACATGGTTAGGTATGTTTCTAGAGTGTTCAACATGTTTAGGTATGTTTCTAGAGTGTTCAACATGGTTAGGTATGTTTCTAGAGTGTTCAACATGGTTAGGTATGATTCTAGAGTGTTCAACATGGTTAGGTATGATTCTAGAGTGTTCAACATGTTTAGGTATGTTTCTAGAGTGTTCAACATATTTAGGTATGATTCTAGAGTGTTCAACATGTTTAGGTATTATTCTAGAGTGTTCAACATGTTTAGGTATTATTCTAGAGTGTTCAACATGTTTAGGTATGATTCTAGAGTGTTCAACATGTTTAGGTATTATTCTAGAGTGTTCAACATGTTTAGGTATTATTCTAGAGTGTTCAACATGTTTAGGTATGTTTCTAGAGTGTTCAACATGTTTAGGTATGATTCTAGAGTGTTCCACATGGTTAGGTATGATTCTAGAGTGTTCCACATGGTTAGGTAGGTTTCTAGAGTGTTCAACATGTTTAGGTATGTTTCTAGTGTTCAACATGTTTAGGTGATTCTAGAGTGTTCAACATGGTTAGGTATGATTCTAGAGTGTTCCACATGATTAGGTATGATTCTAGAGTGTTCAACATGTTTAGGTATTATTCTAGAGTGTTCAACATGTTTAGGTATGTTTCTAGAGTGTTCAACATGTTTAGGTGATTCTAGAGTGTTCCACATGGTTAGGTATGATTCTAGAGTGTTCCACATGGTTAGGTATGATTCTAGAGTGTTCCACATGGTTAGGTATGTTTCTAGAGTGTTCAACATGGTTAGGTATGTTTCTAGAGTGTTCAACATGTTTAGGTATGATTCTAGAGTGTTCCACATGGTTAGGTATGATTCTAGAGTGTTCCACATGGTTAGGTATGTTTCTAGAGTGTTCCACATGGTTAGGTATGATTCTAGAGTGTTCCACATGGTTAGGTATGATTCTAGAGTGTTCAACATGGTTAGGTATGTTTCTAGAGTGTTCAACATGTTTAGGTATGTTTCTAGAGTGTTCAACATGTTTAGGTATGTTTCTAGAGTATTCAACATGTTTAGGTATGATTCTAGAATGTTCAACATGGTTAGGTATGTTTCTAGAGTGTTCAACATGGTTAGGTATGATTCTAGAGTGTTCAACATGTTTAGGTATGTTTCTAGAGTGTTCAACATGTTTAGTTATGATTCTAGAGTGTTCAACATGTTTAGGTATTATTCTAGAGTGTTCAACATGTTTAGGTATTATTCTAGAGTGTTCAACATGTTTAGGTATTATTCTAGAGTGTTCAACATGTTTAGGTATGTTTCTAGAGTGTTCAACATGTTTAGGTATGTTTCTAGAGTGTTCAACATGTTTAGGTATGATTCTAGAGTGTTCCACATGGTTAGGTATGATTCTAGAGTGTTCCACATGGTTAGGTATGTTTCTAGAGTGTTCAACATGTTTAGGTATGTTTCTAGTGTTCAACAGGTTTAGGTGATTCTAGAGTGTTCAACATGGTTAGGTATGATTCTAGAGTGTTCCACATGATTAGGTATGATTCTAGAGTGTTCAACATGTTTAGGTATTATTCTAGAGTGTTCAACATGTTTAGGTATGATTCTAGAGTGTTCCACATGGTTAGGTATGATTCTAGACTGTTCCACATGGTTAGGTATGTTTCTAGAGTGTTCCACATGGTTAGGTATGATTCTAGAGTGTTCCACATGGTTAGGTATGATTCTAGAGTGTTCAACATGGTTAGGTATGATTCTAGAGTGTTCCACATCGTTAGGTATGATTCTAGAGTGTTCAACATGTTTAGGTATGATTCTAGAGTGTTCAACATGTTTAGGTATGATTCTAGAGTGTTCAACATGGTTAGGTATGATTCTAGAGTGTTCAACATGTTTAGGTATGTTTCTAGAGTGTTCAACATGTTTAGGTATGATTCTAGAGTGTTCAACATGGTTAGGTATGTTTCTAGAGTGTTCAACATGTTTAGGTATGATTCTAGAGTGTTCAACATGTTTAGGTGATTCTAGTATTCAACATGTTTAGGTGATTCTAGAGTGTTCAACATGGTTAGGTATGTTTCTAGAGTGTTCAACATGTTTAGGTATGTTTCTAGAGTGTTCAACATGTTTAGGTATGTTTCTAGAGTGTTCAACATGTTTAGGTATGTTTCTAGAGTATTCAACATGTTTAGGTATGTTTCTAGAGTGTTCAACATGGTTAGGTATGATTCTAGAGTGTTCAACATGTTTAGGTATGTTTCTAGAGTGTTCAACATGTTTAGGTATGTTTCTAGAGTGTTCAACATGTTTAGGTATGATTCTAGAGTGTTCAACATGGTTAGGTATGTTTCTAGAGTGTTCAACATGTTTAGGTATGTTTCTAGAGTGTTCAACATGTTTAGGTGATTCTAGAGTGTTCCACATGGTTAGGTATGTTTCTAGAGTGTTCAACATGTTTAGGTGATTCTAGAGTGTTCAACATGTTTAGGTGATTCTAGAGTGTTCAACATGGTTAGGTATGTTTCTAGAGTGTTCAACATGGTTAGGTATGTTTCTAGAGTGTTCAACATGTTTAGGTATGTTTCTAGAGTGTTCAACATGGTTAGGTATGTTTCTAGAGTGTTCAACATGGTTAGGTATGATTCTAGAGTGTTCAACATGGTTAGGTATGATTCTAGAGTGTTCAACATGTTTAGGTATGTTTCTAGAGTGTTCAACATATTTAGGTATGATTCTAGAGTGTTCAACATGTTTAGGTATTATTCTAGAGTGTTCAACATGTTTAGGTATTATTCTAGAGTGTTCAACATGTTTAGGTATGATTCTAGAGTGTTCAACATGTTTAGGTATTATTCTAGAGTGTTCAACATGTTTAGGTATTATTCTAGAGTGTTCAACATGTTTAGGTATGTTTCTAGAGTGCTCAACATGTTTAGGTATGATTCTAGAGTGTTCCACATGGTTAGGTATGATTCTAGAGTGTTCCACATGGTTAGGTAGGTTTCTAGAGTGTTCAACATGTTTAGGTATGTTTCTAGTGTTCAACATGTTTAGGTGATTCTAGAGTGTTCAACATGGTTAGGTATGATTCTAGAGTGTTCCACATGATTAGGTATGATTCTAGAGTGTTCAACATGTTTAGGTATTATTCTAGAGTGTTCAACATGTTTAGGTATGTTTCTAGAGTGTTCAACATGTTTAGGTGATTCTAGAGTGTTCCACATGGTTAGGTATGATTCTAGAGTGTTCCACATGGTTAGGTATGATTCTAGAGTGTTCCACATGGTTAGGTATGTTTCTAGAGTGTTCAACATGGTTAGGTATGTTTCTAGAGTGTTCAACATGGTTAGGTATGATTCTAGAGTGTTCAACATGTTTAGGTATGATTCTAGAGTGTTCCACATGGTTAGGTATGATTCTAGAGTGTTCCACATGGTTAGGTATGTTTCTAGAGTGTTCCACATGGTTAGGTATGATTCTAGAGTGTTCCACATGGTTAGGTATGATTCTAGAGTGTTCAACATGGTTAGGTATGATTCTAGAGTGTTCCACATGGTTAGGTATGATTCTAGAGTGTTCAACATGTTTAGGTATGATTCTAGAGTGTTCAACATGTTTAGGTATGATTCTAGAGTGTTCAACATGGTTAGGTATGATTCTAGAGTGTTCAACATGTTTAGGTATGTTTCTAGAGTGTTCAACATGTTTAGGTATGATTCTAGAGTGTTCAACATGGTTAGGTATGTTTCTAGAGTGTTCAACATGTTTAGGTATGATTCTAGAGTGTTCAACATGTTTAGGTGATTCTAGTGTTCAACATGTTTAGGTGATTCTAGAGTGTTCAACATGGTTAGGTATGTTTCTAGAGTGTTCAACATGTTTAGGTACGTTTCTAGAGTGTTCAACATGTTTAGGTATGTTTCTAGAGTGTTCAACATGTTTAGGTATGTTTCTAGAGTATTCAACATGTTTAGGTATGATTCTAGAATGTTCAACATGGTTAGGTATGTTTCTAGAGTGTTCAACATGGTTAGGTATGATTCTAGAGTGTTCAACATGTTTAGGTATGTTTCTAGAGTGTTCAACATGTTTAGGTATGTTTCTAGAGTGTTCAACATGTTTAGGTATGTTTCTAGAGTGTTCAACATGGTTAGGTATGTTTCTAGAGTGTTCAACATGGTTAGGTATGTTTCTAGAGTGTTCAACATGTTTAGGTATGTTTCTAGAGTGTTCAACATGTTTAGGTGATTCTAGAGTGTTGAACATGTTTAGGTGATCTAGAGTGTTCAACATGTTTAGGTGATCTAGAGTGTTCAACATGTTTAGGTGATTCTAGAGTGTTCCACATGGTTAGGTATGTTTCTAGAGTGTTCCACATGGTTAGGTATGTTTCTAGAGTGTTCAACATGTTTAGGTGATTCTAGAGTGTTCAACATGTTTAGGTGATTCTAGAGTGTTCAACATGTTTAGGTGATTCTAGAGTGTTCAACATGGTTAGGTATGTTTCTAGAGTGTTCAACATGGTTAGGTATGTTTCTAGAGTGTTCAACATGTTTAGGTATGTTTCTAGAGTGTTCAACATGTTTAGGTGATTCTAGAGTGTTGAACATGTTTAGGTATGTTTCTAGAGTGTTCAACATGGTTAGGTATGTTTCTAGAGTGTTCAACATGGTTAGGTATGTTTCTAGAGTGTTCAACATGGTTAGGCATGATTCTAGAGTGTTCAACATGTTTAGGTATGTTTCTAGAGTATTGAACATGTTTAGGTATGTTTCTAGAGTGTTCAACATGTTTAGGTATTATTCTAGACTGTTCAACATGGTTAGGTATGTTTCTAGAGTGTTCAACATGTTTAGGTATGTTTCTAGAGTGTTCAACATGTTTAGGTATGATTCTAGAGTGTTCAACATGTTTAGGTATGATTCTAGAGTGTTCAACATGTTTAGGTATGATTCTAGAGTGTTCAACATGTTTAGGTGATTCTAGAGTGTTCAACATGTTTAGGTATGTTTCTAGACTGTTCAACATGTTTAGGTATGATTCTAGAGTGTTCAACATGGTTAGGTATGATTCTAGAGTGTTCAACATGTTTAGGTATGTTTCTAGAGTGTTCAACATGTTTAGGTGATTCTAGAGTGTTGAACATGTTTAGGTGATTCTAGAGTGTTGAACATGTTTAGGTGATTCTAGAGTGTTCAACATGTTTAGGTGATTCTAGAGTGTTCAACATGTTTAGGTGATTCTAGAGTGTTCAACATGTTTAGGTGATTCTAGAGTGTTCAACATGTTTAGGTGATTCTAGAGTGTTCAACATGTTTAGGTGATTCTAGAGTGTTCAACATGTTTAGGTGATTCTAGAGTGTTCAACATGGTTAGGTATGTTTCTAGAGTGTTCAACATGTTTAGGTGATTCTAGAGTGTTCAACATGTTTAGGTGATTCTAGAGTGTTCCACATGGTTAGGTATGTTTCTAGAGTGTTCAACATGTTTAGGTATGATTCTAGAGTGTTGAACATGTTTAGCATTAACCCTTTCTTTACCATTTAATGAAATACATTCTATCTCAATTAATTGAAGAATTTTGGGAGATTTACTGAAACTGGTAATTATTCCATTGCTAACATATCTTAATAAATGGTTCTTAATATAAAATTATATAGAAATATTTTAATTTAAATGAAGTGATTTTGTTTTACAGTCAGAATAATTTAAGGTCAAGTTGGTGTCAAGAGAGTTATCCTGTAAAAAAATAAATAAATGACAATCTCAAAGTTTATAAGACAAAATTCTAGCAACGTCTTTGCAACCAGAGCTGATCATGGAACCTTTTTAGTGTTGGTGCCACAATAAAACACACCCAGTACACCCTGTAAAGTGGTACTGTTGGTGCCACAATAAAACACACCCAGACCACCCTGTAAAGTGGTAGTGATGGTGTCACAATAAAATACACCCAGTACACTCTCTAAAGTGGTAGTGATGGTGTCATATTAAAATACACCCAGTACACTCTGTAAAGTGTTATTGTTGGTGTCATGATAAAATACACCCAGTACACACTGTAAAGTGGTAGTCCTAGTACCTCAATAAAATCCACCCTGTAAAGTGGTAGTGTTGATGCCACTATGAAAGCACCAAGTCCACTCTGTAAAGTGGTTCGTATTATAAAAGTCAAGGTGTAGAAACCATACTAAATATAAGACATGATTAAAATGAGGTTGTTGCAACTGGTACGGTCTTGGAATGGGACAAGCCATCTAACATGATGATGATGATGATGAAATAAAATTTACCTTTTGATGAAGCCAATGGAACATAAAAACAGAAAATCTGTCCAACTTTCATGGAAGTTGAGTGTGGAACAATAGCTTGTTTTACAGGGATGTTAATGTAATCTGCCAGTTTACGGTCATCAGCATTCCAAACCTGAAAGAAAACATATATTGAGTGACACCTCACCAATATTTCACTTCAGAGCTTCGTAACAGAAAACTAATAATCTTGTAGAATTTATAAATAAATAAAGAAAGGTGCTAATTATGACCATTTATAACTATTATTACTAAGTAAAGGTACATGACTTAGTGGTAAGGGAGTTGGAAATTGTGAGAATGTGGATTTCATTCCTGGGCCAGGCAAAGCTTGAGCAGGTCATTTTATTTCATGCTCTTTCCGTCAAGAGTTGTGACCAGTAGATAGTATCAGCAATGTGTCTACTATACTGTAGCCCTGTCTATTACTCTACTGTAGCCCTGTCTACTCTATTGTAGTCCTGTCTATTACTCTACTGTAGCCCTGTCTACTATACTGTAGCCCTGTCTATTACTCTACTGTAGCCCTGTCTACTCTACTGTAGCCCTGTCTACTCTACTGTAGCCCTGTCTACTCTACTGTAGCCCTGTCTACTATACTGTAGCCCTGTCTACTATACTGTAGCCCTGTCTACTATACTGTAGCCCTGTCTACTATACTGTAACCCTGTCTACTCTACTGTAGCCCTGTCTACTCTACTGTAACCCTGTCTACTATACTGTAACCCTGTCTACTCTACTGTAACCCTGTCTATTACTCGACTGTAGCCCTGTCTATTACTCTACTGTAGCCCTGTCTACTATACTGTAGCCCTGTCTACTATACTGTAGCCCTGTCTATTACTCTACTGCAGCCCTGTCTACTCTACTGTAGCCCTGTCTACTCTACTGTAGCCCTGTCTACTCTACTGTAACCTTGTCTATTACTATACTCTAGCCCTGTCTATTACTATACTCTAGCCCTGTCTATTACTATACTCTAGCCCTGTCTATTACTCTACTGTAGCCCTGTCTATTACTCTACTGTAGCCCTGTCTACTATACTGTAGCCCTGTCTATTACTCTACTGTAGCCCTGTCTATTACTCTACTGTAGCCCTGTCTATTACTCTACTGTAGCCCTGTCTATTACTCTACTGCAGCCCTGTCTACTCTACTGTAGCCCTGTCTACTATACTGTAGCCCTGTCTATTACTCTACTGTAGCCCTGTCTACTATACTGTAGCCCTGTCTATTACTATACTGTAGCCCTGTCTATTACACTACTGTAGCCCTGTCTACTCTACTGTAGCCCTGTCTATTACTCTACTGTAGCCCTGTCTATTACTCTACTGTAGCCCTGTCTATTACACTACTGTAGCCCTGTCTATTACACTACTGTAGCCCTGTCTATTACTCTACTGTAGCCCTGTCTACTATACTGTAGCCCTGTCTATTACTCTACTGCAGCCCTGTCTACTCTACTGTAGCCCTGTCTACTCTACTGTAGCCCTGTCTACTATACTGTAGCCCTGTCTACTCTACTGTAGCCCTGTCTACTCTACTGCAGCCCTGTCTACTCTACTGCAGCCCTGTCTACTATACTGTAGCCCTGTCTACTCTACTGTAGCCCTGTCTACTATACTGTAGCCCTGTCTATTACTCTACTGTAGCCCTGTCTACTATACTGTAGCCCTGTCTACTATACTGTAGCCCTGTCTATTACACTACTGTAGCCCTGTCTATTACTCTACTGTAGCCCTGTCTACTATACTGTAGCCCTGTCTATTACTCTACTGTAGCCCTGTCTACTATACTGTAGCCCGGTCTACTATACTGTAGCCCGGTCTACTCTACTGTAGCCCGGTCTACTCTACTGTAGCCCGGTCTACTCTACTGTAGCCCGGTCTACTCTACTGTAGCCCGGTCTACTCTACTGTAGCCCGGTCTACTCTACTGTAGCCCGGTCTACTCTACTGTAGCCCTGTCTATTACTCTACTGTAGCCCTGTCTACTATACTGTAGCCCTGTCTATTACTCTACTGTAGCCCGGTCTACTCTACTGTAGCCCTGTCTACTCTACTGTAGCCCTGTCTATTACTATACTGTAGCCCTGTCTATTACTATACTGTAGCCCTGTCTATTACTATACTGTAGCCCTGTCTATTACTATACTGTAGCCCTGTCTATTACTATACTGTAGCCCTGTCTATTACTATACTGTAGCCCTGTCTATTACTATACTGTAGCCCTGTCTATTACTATACTGTAGCCCTGTCTATTACTATACTGTAGCCCTGTCTATTACTATACTGTAGCCCTGTCTATTACTATACTGTAGCCCTGTCTATTACTCTACTGTAGCCCTGTCTACTCAACTGTAGCCGTCTACTCTACTGTAGCCCTGTCTACTCTACTGTAGCCCTGTCTACTCTACTGTAGCCCTGTCTACTCTACTGTAACCCTGTCTACTCTACTGTAACCCTGTCTACTCTACTGTAACCCTGTCTACTCTACTGTAACCCTGTCTACTCTACTGTAACCCTGTCTACTCTACTGTAGCCCTCTCTACTCTACTGTAACCCTGTCTACTCTACTGTAACCCTGTCTACTCTACTGTAACCCTGTCTACTCTACTGTAGCCCTGTCTACTATACTGTAGCCCTGTCTACTCTACTGTAGTCCTGTCTATTACTCTACTGTAGCCCTGTCTACTATACTGTAGCCCTGTCTATTACTCTACTGTAGCCCAGTCTACTATACTGTAGCCCTGTCTATTACTCTACTGTAGCCCAGTCTACTCTACTGTAGCCCAGTCTACTCTACTGTAGCCCTGTCTATTACACTACTGTAGCCCTGTCTACTATACTGTATCTGTCTATTACTCTACTGTAGCCCTGTCTATTACTCTACTGTAGCCCTGTCTATTACTCTACTGTAGCCCTGTCTATTACTCTACTGTAGCCCTGTCTATTACTCTACTGTAGCCCTGTCTATTACTCTACTGTAGCCCTGTCTATTACTCTACTGTAGCCCTGTCTATTACTCTACTGTAGCCCTGTCTACTCTACTGTAGCCCTGTCTACTCTACTGTAACCCTGTCTACTCTACTGTAACCCTCTCTACTCTACTGTAACCCTCTCTACTCTACTGTAACCCTCTCTACTCTACTGTAACCCTCTCTACTCTACTGTAACCCTCTCTACTCTACTGTAACCCTCTCTACTCTACTGTAACCCTGTCTACTCTACTGTAACCCTGTCTACTCTACTGTAGCCCTGTCTACTCTACTGTAGCCCTGTCTACTCTACTGTAGCCCTGTCTACTCTACTGTAACCCTGTCTACTCTACTGTAACCCTGTCTACTCTACTGTAGCCCTGTCTACTCTACTGTAACCCTGTCTACTCTTCTGTAGCCCTGTCTACTCTACTGTAGCCCTGTCTACTCTACTGTAACCCTGTCTACTCTACTGTAGCCCTGTCTACTATACTGTAGCCCTGTCTATTACTCTACTGTAGCCCTGTCTACTCTACTGTAGCCCTGTCTACTATACTGTAGCCCTGTCTATTACTGTACTGTAGCCCTGTCTACTCTACTGTAGCCCTGTCTACTCTACTGTAGCCCTGTCTACTCTACTGTAGCCCTGTCTACTCTACTGTAGCCCTGTCTACTCTACTGTAGCCCTGTCTACTCTACTGTAGCCCTGTCTACTCTACTGTAACCATGTCTACTCTACTGTAGCCCTGTCTATTACTCTACTGTAGCCCTGTCTATTACTCTACTGTAGCCCTGTCTATTAGTCTACTGTAGCCCTGTCTACTATACTGTAGCCCTGTCTATTACTCTACTGTAGCCCTGTCTATTACTATACTGTAGCCCTATTACTCTACTGTAGCCCTGTCTACTATACTGTAGCCCTGTCTATTACTGTACTGTAGCCCTGTCTACTCTACTGTAGCCCTGTCTACTCTACTGTAGCCCTGTCTACTCTACTGTAGCCCTGTCTACTCTACTGTAGCCCTGTCTACTCTACTGTAGCCCTGTCTACTCTACTGTAGCCCTGTCTACTCTACTGTAGCCCTGTCTACTCTACTGTAGCCCTGTCTACTCTACTGTAGCCCTGTCTACTCTACTGTAGCCGTCTACTCTAATGTAGCCCTGTCTACTCTACTGTAGCCCTGTCTATTACTCTACTGTAGCCCTGTCTATTACTCTACTGTAGCCCTGTCTATTACTCTACTGTAGCCCTGTCTATTACTCTACTGTAGCCCTGTCTATTACTCTACTGTAGCCCTGTCTATTACTCTACTGTAGCCCTGTCTATTACTATACTGTAGCCCTGTCTACTATACTGTAGCCCTGTCTATTACTGTACTGTAGCCCTGTCTATTACTCTACTGTAGCCCTGTCTATTACTCTACTGTAGCCCTGTCTACTATACTGTAGCCCTGTCTATTACTCTACTGTAGCCCTGTCTACTCTACTGTAGCCCTGTCTACTCTACTGTAGCCCTGTCTATTACTCTACTGTAGCCCTGTCTACTCTACTGTAGCCCTGTGTATTACTATACTGTAGCCCTGTGTATTACTCTACTGTAGCCCTGTCTACTCTACTCTACTGTAGCCCTGTCTACTATACTGTAGCCCTGTGTATTACTATACTGTAGCCCTGTGGGTTGTAAAAAAGGGTTGCTGCAGAGAAGGGCAATCAGGTATAAAACATTGCTGCATGATCTGTATGAAACTTGGCATGGGGCTGATAAGCTAACCCCAGCTTTAGGAAGGATGGGGTCTGATAAGCTAATCCCAGCTTTAGGAAGGATGGGGTCTGATAAGCTAACCCCAGCTTTAGGAAGGATGGGGTCTGATAAGCTAACCCCAGCTTTAGGAAGGATGGGGTCTGATAAGCTAACCCCAGCTTTAGGAAGGAAAAATGGCCTTAACCCTTTTGCGACCATATGTCATCATCATCATCATTTAACGTCCATCTTCCACGCTAGCATGGGTTAGACGGGAGTTGTCCCACTTGAGGCAAGGTTGGTTGGGTGACTGTGTCTCGCTCATATAGGACTATCTGGCAGGTTTTCTACGGCTGGATGCCCTTCCTAACACCAACCACATTTACAGTGAGGAACTGGAGGCACATGGCTTAGAGGTTAGAGCATTGGCCTTGCAATCGAAAGGTTGTGAGTTCAATTCTCAGACCGGGTGATGTGTTGTTTCCTTCAGCAAGACACTTTTTTCACATTGCTCCAGTTTACTCAGCTGTAGAAATGAGATGATAGGGACTGGGGTCCCTATCATTCCACTGCAAAGTGGTCGTGGAGGTGCCACGGCAAAAAAGCACCCAGCACTCACTGTAAATGAGGTTGGTGTTATGAAAGGCATCCAGCTGTAGAAATCAAGCCAGAATCAGTTCCCGTCCCACCCTTGCAAGCAGGGAAAAGCGGATGTAAAATGAAATGATGATGATGAACTGGGAACTTTTTACCCTGTTACCTACACGGCCACATTACAGCGTGGACTGTGTTTTTTTGTCGTGACACCTACACGATCTTGATCTCATCATCTCATTTATTTGGACTGGATGTTGTGGTACCAACTTTACAGAGAGAGGGTGGTGTTGGTGGGAGTGGGAGGATAAGTGTGTAAGGTCGGAATTTATCAGATCGTCCCAGGTTTTTCTGGGTCTACCTACTCCGTAACTACCATCAATTTTGATCACCCTGCACTTTTTTATACAGCTGTCGTCTTTCATGCGCATCACGTGGCCATACCAACGTAGTCTTTTATCGAGTAAACAGCATCTGATCCATCTTATTCCTACTTAGTTCATTCATGCTTTGCCGTTCACGTATATTACTATTACACATCCAACGGAGCATGCATGCTTCGTTCCTTTCCACGCAATGCCCATGTCTCACTGCCATGTAGCATTGCTGTTCGTATGCAGGCATCATACAATCTGCCTTTCATTTTCAGAGAGAAACCTTTTATGGCCAACATCGGTATAAGCTCTCTGAACTTTTTCCATCCCGTTCTGACTCTGGCTGCTGTACTTTCAGAACACCCTCCACCACTACTGATTTTGTCACCCAGGTAACGGAAAGTGTCCACTATTTCTATAGAACCATCTGGGCAATAGAAGGAGCTAGTAATTTAAAGAATATACTGCATTTGTGTTTTAATTACCACAATAATGAAGATAATGAGAGGTTGTGAAATAACTAACTCTGAACTGAATAATAGAAAACAAATGTTTAACTACTGATATCTAGGAGATTTCAATTCAAGATTTTTATTGAAATTTAAACACTTTAATAGAGGCACATTCGGGCAGACTGGTTTTTAGAGGGTTAACCCTTTAACATTTACATTACTCTATATATACCATTGTATTTTCACTGTAAAGGCTTTACCTCACATAATATCTCACATAACATTTACATTACTCAAAATATACTATTGTATTTTCACAGTAAAGGATTTACCTCACATAACATTTACATTACATAATTATCTCACATAATATCGAATCTACGAGATTTTGATATTTATTTTGAGAACAATACGTTAACATCAGTATGAGCAGCTGGTTATATCAGAAAGTGAGAGAATTGTGGCCGGAAATGGCCGGTTTAAATGCTAAAGGGATAAAACATTTGTTGTGAGAAGACACAAAACTGAAAAAGCAAATAAAAAAAAAGACATAGAAAGGTGGTAAATGGAGAAAGAAACCTTTAGAAGTGTTTGCCCGACATTGGTAGTCTTGATCAGCAGTGTGTTGTTCTCAGCTCCATTAACAATCTGCAGAAGATCATAACTAGAAAAAAAAAAAAGAGAGAGAAAATACTTTTAATGAGATATTCATCATCATCATCACTGTTTTATGTCCATTTTCCCTGCTGGCATGGGATGAATAAGTTGTTAGAGTTGAAGAGAAGTCATCTTGCTCATATATTCCATATTTGACATGATTTCTATGGCTGAATGCTCTTCCTAATAACCAACCACTTTACAGAGTGGACTGGGTGTATTATATTGTAGCAACACCACTACCACTTTACAGAGTGGACTGGGCGTATTATATTGTAGCACCACCACTACCACTTTACAGTGTACTGGGCGTATTATATTGTAGCACCACCACTACCACATTACAGAGTGTACTAGGTGTATTATATTGTACCACTACCACTTTACAGAGTGTACTGGGCATATTATATTGTAGCACCACCACTACCACATTACAGAGTGTACTAGGTGTATTATGTTGTACCACTACTACTTTACAGAGTGTACTGGGTGTAGTATATCATGACACCAACACTACCACTTTACAGAGTGGACTGGGCATATTATATTGTAGCACCAATACTACCACTTTACAGAGTGTACTGGGTGTATTATGTAGCACCAACACTACCACTTTATAGAGTGTACTGGGTGTATTATATTGTGGTACCAACACTACCACTTTATAGAGTGTACTGGGTGTATTATATTGTAGCACCAACACTACCACTTTACAGAGTGTACTGGGTGTATTATATTGTAGCACCACCACTACCACTTTACAGAGTGTACTGGGTGTATTATATTGTAGCACCACCACTACTACCACTTTACAGAGTGTACTGGGTGTATTATATTGTGGTACCAACACTACCACTTTATAGAGTGTACTGGGTGTATTATATTGTAGCACCAGCACTACCACTTTACAGAGTGTACTGGGTGTATTATATTGTAGCACCACCACTACCACTTTACAGAGTGTACTGGGTGTATTATATTGTAGCACCAGCACTTTACAAAATGTACTGGGTGTATTATATCATGACACCAACACTACCACTTTACACAGTGGACTGGGTGTATTATATTATGGTACCAACACTACCACTTTACAGAGTGGACTGGGTGTATTGTATCATGCTTGCAAATATAAGCATTGAAAGCCAGCATGTGTACACGAGAACAACATGTGTGTGCAATATATGCTTACAGAGTTAGAGAGGAAAAAATGTGTACTTAAGGGAAGGCAAGTAAGGAGAGAGAGAGAGTGTGTGTTGAGGGACAGTAAGTATTCCAAACGTTTATACTACAAGGAATATTGTAGGGGGAGAGAGCGAGGGGGGGGGGGGGTAAAGTAGAATTGTGCCAAGGAAAATTTGTCTTCACTTCCAGATTCCTTCCTCCCAACAACTTCTACTGAAAATGTGTCTCTGTTGGTCATCCATCCCTACCAACGGAGTGAAGTCATTCATGACAGTCGTGGCCTTTCACAGAACAGCATATATAAAGTAGACAGTCGAAAATGTGGATTACCATATATGGTGTGTTGTTGGAATGGTCACTGATTGACAATATCTTCCCCCATCGTAGTAAGACATGGCTGCTGGATGTAGATGTGCCAACATTAGAAAGAAAAGCAGCCAGCATACTTTACTGGCTGTGTAGTCACCATCATTATTTAACATCCATTTCCCATGCTTGCATGGGTTAGACAGGTTGTCACATTTATGGGACTATTCAAGTCAGGTGATAATGTCTTGATCATAAGGATCTATATTTTAGCTTGGTTTCCACAACTGAATGCCCTTCATAACAACAACCATGTTACAGTGCATGAATAACAAAACACAGATGAGTTAAGAGAAAAATTAGACATAAAGAATCAGATGCAATGTGCAAGAGAGATGACTGCTCTGGTATGGACATGTAATGATCATTGGGTGAAGAAGTACCAAGAGAACTGATCTAAAAACAGTTAACCTCACAGAGAAGATGAAGGAGTGTAACAATTGGAGTGAAGCTATGCTAGAGAAAACCCATCCAACCCACGTAGGCATGGAAAAATGATAAAGATAAGCAGTGTTGTCAGTTGGAAAACTTACCGGTTGCATGTGAACTTGGTCTGGATGTTGGTAGCATGAAAGATGTGACCAATCTCATCATGGAATGACACATGAATGGACAAAGTGGCACCAAGAGGAAGAGCAGAAAGGCTGCCACTTTTGGACTTAAATACTGTATCGACACTAAGCATTAAGAAGGAGACTGGCTTCACCTTGAAAGAGAAACAACTGGATTTAGATTTCCTAAATATAGACATGTACCACCACCACCAATACCATCTACAATGATAATCCAATGAGGGATCTGCATAAAAGAAGATGGAGATGACTGGAAATCTTTTGATTAATCCTTTCGTATAATAAAGAAAAGAGTGCGGGACTGCATCCAGAATATGTTTTTTTTATCCCGTTTGTAAAATAAGTTGGATTACTTTGAATAAATAATTGTTTCTTCATTTGGCACAAGGCCAGCAAATACCCAGTGCATTACTGGTACTTTATTTTATCGACCCTGTAAGGATGAATATTATGAATGAATATTACATAATTTGTTTACTAAATTTCATAATTCTTGATTAAATATAAATAATTTTGTTATTTTAAGATTCACTTCTTTAAAATTTTCAAATGTCAACACTTCCAGTTAGCGATTGCTTATATAAACATTCATATATTTCCGTCACTAAATTTTCTCCTAATGCAGTTTATATATAATACTGTCTTTTTTTTAATGTATCATGGATTACATTACTGATTACATAAGGCAGTGTAACACAGATTCTCTTCAAATTCTGTGTATATTGTCAATTACGATTTCATTTGATGTATCATATCTACATGTATATATACTTGTGTATAATATCAATATACACACTACACATACTAGCAGAAAAACCACCCAAAGGGTGGTTTTTCTGCTAGAGTGTGTAATGAAAGATATTACCTAGGATTTTCAAATAAGTTTAACTAACTTTATCTATAACTAAGCTTGTGTTTGGAACATAATATGACGGAAGGACTTTAGATAAATGTTATCATTTCAATCTTTTCGTCACCATATTTCTGATGAGAGACAATGCTTATGGTGGCTTTCAAATGTTATAAAAATAATCAAAAATTTTAATGGATTTAATAATATAACCAACTTTCTCAACATTAAATTTGTGTTTGCAACATAAAGGTTGTTACATAAAATTATAATAGAGTTTTTTTTTTTTAAATATATAGTTTAGTATCTTAGAATGAGGGACAGTTTCAAGCAGTTTGGTATCAGAAGTGTTAAGACGGTAAACATAAAAAAAAACTGCCATGGCGTGGGGACAAATACTCACTACAACATTAACGACCATTGTTTGGTTGATACCAAAATCTTCCACTGCAGTTACCACAAGAGTTATCTGCCCAGTTTTAGAACCAGTTGAAAGGATACCATTTTCTCGGACTGTTAGTTCTGCTGCTTTTTCACCAGGTCGGCTGCTTGTCTTGTATATTAAACGTACAGAATTATCCCTAAAAAATTAAAAAAATTAAAAATTAGAGAGAGAGAGAGAGAGAGAGAGAGAGAGAATAATGAGAAAAAACTCAACCCATGGATTCCTGCCAATAACTGTGTCAGGTAAAATCTTACCTCAAAGGACAGGAACCAACAACTAGAAGTTGGCCTGGAGAACTGAGAGAGGAACAAGGGAAGAACATGGAGAAACTGAAAATGAACGAAATTTGTGTGATTTCTTTCATTTTCAGTTTCTCCATTTTCTACCTTTGCTGCTCTATTGCAGAGTTGTTAGAATGTCAGGTTGGGAATGTTATGTGAATTGGTAGAGTTTTGGGAATGTTATGTGAATTGGTAGAGTTCGAATGTTGAGTTGTGAGAATTATTTGATAGGAATTTTGAGGTATTTATAACAATTATTAATTATTTCATTACTGAGATATCATTTGAAGGACTTACTAATGTTTTTATTTATTAATTATTTTATTAGTAACTTAACATGTGGTTCTTGTATAAAATTATGTTGGAAGATTTTAGGAAGATGCTATGTAGCCGGTCGCGGTAAAATAGACGCCCAGGCTATGTAGCCGGTAAGAGTGTCAGACTCCATGTGTTGCGGCCCTTTATGGTCTGAGTTAAGACAATTTAAAATCTTTTCCACCATCAATTGTTAAAAAACAAGTTAAAATCATTTTGTCGTCCATTTGTAACGTACGTTACACTTTAGTTACATACACATATACTATGTTACATACACACATCTACTGTGTTACATACACACACATCAACTGGGTTACATACACACACATCTACTGCGTTACACACACATCTACTGTGTTACACACACATCTACTGTGTTACATACACACACATCTACTGAGTTACATACACACACATCTACTGTGTTACATACACACACATCTACTGTGTTACATACACACACATCTTCTGTGTTACATACACACATCTACTATGTTACATACACACATCTACTGTGTTACATACACACACCTGTGTTACATACACACACATCTACTGAGTTACATACACACACATCTACTGTGTTACATACACACACATCTACTGTGTTACACACATCTATGTTACATACACACAATCTACTGTGTTACATACACACATCTACTGAGTTACATACACACACATCTACTGAGTTACATACACACACATGTACTGTGTTACATACACACATCTACTGTGTTACATACATACACATCTACTGTGTTACATACATACACATCTACTGTGTTACATACATACACATCTACTGTGTTACATACATACACATCTACTGTGTTACACACACACACATCTACCGTGTTACACACACACATCTACCGTGTTACACACACACATCTACCGTGTTACACACACACATCTACTGAGTTACATACACATATACTGAGTTACATGCAAACACACATCTACTGTGTTACATATACACATCTACTGTGTTACACACACATACATCTACTGAGTTATATACACACACATCTACTGTGTTACACACACATCTACTGTGATACACACACACACATCTACTCATACATATTCATAAATAGACACACATTATACAAATAATTATTACATACACACACATCTCTATAATAATTCAGGAAGGAAGGGGCTGGTGAAACGCTATAGCAATGTGTGTGTGTTGTGTACCTTTCAGGTTTACCGGTTTCGTAGCCTATTTGAAGATTTTATTATAATTATGAACCTTATAATTCAATTAATTATGAATAATTTTGAGCTATTTATCACAATTGTTAGTTAATTACTAACATAGTAACTTACCATATGGTTGTTATATAGAATTTTGTTGGAAGACTATAATTTAGATAGGAACCATTTCCATAGAACGAGAACTAATTTTGGCTGGGTTTCTACCAAAAGGGTTAATGAAGAATTTTGAACAATTTACTAAAATTATTAATTATTTCATTACTAAGATAATGTGTGAATACACAATTATATGTGTGTATATATATATATATAAACAGTATATATATATATATAGTATATATATATATAAACAGTATATATATATAAACAGTATATATATATATAAACAGTATATATATATAGTATATATATATATAAACAGTATATATATAGTATACAAAAGATGTAGTGGGATAGTGTGTAGTCTTAAGACAAGTCTGTCCAGATAGCTGCGCTGTAACTTACACTTATTGGGACTGTGTGTTGGCAAGCAGGCCTGTATTTTGGGATCTAGCTGGTCCATTATGAGGGAGGTCTGGTTAGTTGGCAGCACCATGCCTTACTTGTGGTATATGTATGTATAGAAATAAGTTATTGTATATGCATAACTGTCCATCTATATGTATACATGTATGTTTACGTATATCTTTGCATACATATATACATTTTCAGATGTATACACGTAATGGTCACCCGGATAGTAAACCAAGTCATACAGAATGGGGTTGTTCTGAAGGACTGGCGTAGCAGCATCATCATTAACTGTTACAAGGGTAAAGGAGATGCCCTAGATAGGAGTAACTATAGAGGCATTAAATTAATCGACCAGGTCATGAAGGTCACGGAAAAAGTAATAGCGCAACTAATCAGAGAGAGAATTGATCTAGATGAAATGCAGTTCGGGTTTGTGTCAGGTAAAAGTACCACAGACGCTCTTTTCATTGTACGACAACTACAGGAGAAGTACCTAGCTAAAAGTAAACCCCTATACTTAGCTTTTGTTGACTTGGAGAAAGCCTTCGACAGAGTCCCCCGTTCCATTATCTGGTGGGCTCTTAGAAAACTAGGTGTTGACGAATGGCTTGTGAGAGCTATACGAGCCATGTATAAAGTCAGCAAGGTTAGAATTAACAACGAATATAGTGAAGAGTTTAGCGTAAAAGTTGGTGTTCATCAGGGCTCCGTCCTTAGCCCCCTACTATTTATTATTGCCCTTCAGGCTATAACAGTGGAGTTCAAGACCGGCTGCCCATGGGAACTCCTATACGCAGATGATCTAACGCTCATAGCTGAATCAATGGCCGAGCTAGAGAAGAAATTCCAAACATGGAAGCAAGGCCTAGAATCAGAAGGCCTTAAAATTAATCTGGCTAAGACTAAAGTTCTAGTTTGTAGGAAAGAAAATAAGGCACCGGTCCCTTCCGGGAAATGGCCATGCTCAGTGTGTAGGAAAGGCGTAGGTAGAAACTCCATTTTATGTCCCAAATGCAAAGTATGGGTTCATAAAAGATGTAGTGGGATCACAGCTAAGCTAACTAAGAACATAGATTTTACATGTGGCCGGTGCTCTGGTGCAATAAGTAGCAGCAAGTGCCCACAAAATACTAGCTCTTTCAATTGCGCAGAGGGTTCTATAGAAATAGTGGACAGCTTCCGTTACCTGGGTGACAAAATCAGCAGTGGGGGAGGGTGCTCTGAAAGTACAGTAGCTAGAGTCAGAACGGGATGGAAAAAGTTCAGAGAGCTTATAC
This sequence comes from Eledone cirrhosa, assembly GCA_964016885.1. Lineage (NCBI taxonomy): Eukaryota > Metazoa > Mollusca > Cephalopoda > Octopoda > Eledonidae > Eledone > Eledone cirrhosa. Next base: position 41,428,744 of record OZ024755.1, read on the forward strand.
CACTATTAGCCGCTAAAGGGTTCTCCCTAAAAATGAAAGGCAGGTTGTATGATGCCTGCATATGAACAGCAATGTTGCATGGCAGTGAGACCTGGGCATTGTGTGCAGAGGATATACGCAGACTAGAGAGGAACGAAGCTTGCATGCTTCGCTGGATGTGTAATAGTAATATATGTGAATGGCAAAGCATAAACGAACTAAGGGAAAAATTAGAAATAAGAGGGATCAGATGTTGTGTACTCGAGAGAAGACTACGTTGGTTTGGTCCACGTGATGCGCATGAAAGACGACAGCTGTATAAAAAAAATGCAGGGCAATAAAGATAGACGGTAGCCACGGAGTAGGCAGACCCAGAAAAACCTGGGACGACTTGATAAATTCCGACCTCACACACTTACACCTCTCCAAGACAATGTCACTGGACCGAGATCTTTAGCGGTACTCAGTAATAGAGAAGACCCGCCTTACCTAAATACAAAGTAAAACCTACTACAGTCAGTAGGCACCTCTAACAAAATACACCCCCACCCCATCCACACCGCCCTTTCAATGTAAAGTTATGTTGGTGCCACAACATCCAGGCCGAAACAAATGAGGTCGTGTAGGTGTCACGACAAAAAAAAAAACACACAGTCCACGCAGTAATGTGGGCGTGTAGGTAACACGGTAAAAACCTCCCAGTCCCACACTGTAAATGTGGTTGGTGTTAGGAAGGGCATCCAACTGTAGAAAACCTGCCAGACAGTCCTATGCGAGCAAGACAATCACTCTTGCCTCAAGTGGGAAAACTCCCGTCCAAACCCATGCAAGCGTGGAATATGGACGTTAAACGATGATGATGATGATGATGATGATGAAGACAGAATTACTGCATCTCTCCATTCTTTCTCTTATTGTCTTACATACACAGCATTAGTACTCACCTATTAGTCTCTGTCTGACATACACAGCATTAGTACTCACCTATTAGTCTCTGTCTGACATGCACAACATTAGTACTCACCTATTAGTCTCTGTCTGACATACACAGCATTAGTACTCACCTATTAGTCTCTGTCTGACATACACAGCATTAGTACTCACCTATTAGTCTCTGTCTGACATACACAGCATTAGTACTCACCTATTAGTCTCTGTCTGACATACACAGCATTAGTACTCACCTATTAGTCTCTGTCTGACATACACAGCATTAGTACTCACCTATTAGTCTCTGTCTGACATACACAACATTAGTACTCACCTATTAGTCTCTGTCTGACATACACAACATTAGTACTCACCTATTAGTCTCTGTCTGACATACACAGCATTAGTACTCACCTATTAGCCTGTCTGACATACACAGCATTAGTACTCACCTATTAGTCTCTGTCTGACATACACAGCATTAGTACTCACCTATTAGCCTGTCTGACATACACAGCATTAGTACTCACCTATTAGTCTCTGTCTGACATACACAGCATTAGTACTCACCTATTAGTCTCTGTCTGACATACACAGCATTAGTACTCACCTATTAGTCTGTCTGACATACACAGCATTAGTACTCACCTATTAGTCTGTCTGACATACACAACATTAGTACTCACCTATTAGTCTGTCTGACATACACAGCATTAGTACTCACCTATTAGTCTCTGTCTGACATACACAGCATTAGTACTCACCTATTAGCCTGTCTGACATACACAGCATTAGTACTCACCTATTAGTCTGTCTGACATACACAACATTAGTACTCACCTATTAGTCTGTCTGACATACACAGCATTAGTACTCACCTATTAGTCTCTGTCTGACATACACAGCATTAGTACTCACCTATTAGCCTGTCTGACATACACAGCATTAGTACTCACCTATTAGTCTGTCTGACATACACAACATTAGTACTCACCTATTAGTCTGTCTGACATACACAGCATTAGTACTCACCTATTAGTCTGTCTGACATACACAACATTAGTACTCACCTATTAGTCTGTCTGACATACACAGCATTAGTACTCACCTATTAGTCTCTGTCTGACATACACAGCATTAGTACTCACCTATTAGCCTGTCTGACATACACAGCATTAGTACTCACCTATTAGTCTGTCTGACATACACAACATTAGTACTCACCTATTAGTCTGTCTGACATACACAACATTAGTACTCACCTATTAGTCTCTGTCTGACATACACAGCATTAGTACTGACTTATTAGTCTCTGTCTGACATACACAACATTAGTACTCACCTATTAGTCTGTCTGACATACACAGCATTAGTACTCACCTATTAGTCTCTGTCTGACATACACAACATTAGTACTCACCTATTAGTCTCTGTCTGACATACACAGCATTAGTACTCACCTATTAGTCTCTGTCTGACATACACAACATTAGTACTCACCTATTAGTCTCTGTCTGACATACACAACATTAGTACTCACCTATTAGTCTCTGTCTGACATACACAACATTAGTACTCACCTATTAGTCTCTGTCTGACATACACAACATTAGTACTCACCTATTAGTCTCTGTCTGACATACACAGCATTAGTACTCACCTATTAGTCTGTCTGACATACACAGCATTAGTACTCACCTATTAGTCTGTCTGACATACACAGCATTAGTACTCACCTATTAGTCTCTGTCTGACATACACAGCATTAGTACTCACCTATTAGTCTGTCTGACATACACAGCATTAGTACTCACCTATTAGTCTGTCTGACATACACAGCATTAGTACTCACCTATTAGTCTCTGTCTGACATACACAGCATTAGTACTCACCTATTAGTCTCTGTCTGACATACACAGCATTAGTACTCACCTATTAGTCTGTCTGACATACACAGCATTAGTACTCACCTATTAGTCTGTCTGACATACACAGCATTAGTACTCACCTATTAGTCTCTGTCTGACATACACAGCATTAGTACTCACCTATTAGTCTGTCTGACATACACAGCATTAGTACTAACCTATTAGTCTCTGTCTGACATACACAACATTAGTACTCACCTATTAGTCTCTGTCTGACATACACAACATTAGTACTCACCTATTAGTCTCTGTCTGACATACACAACATTAGTACTCACCTATTAGTCTCTGTCTGACATACACAGCATTAGTACTCACCTATTAGTCTGTCTGACATACACAACATTAGTACTCACCTATTAGTCTGTCTGACATACACAACATTAGTACTCACCTATTAGTCTCTGTCTGACATACACAGCATTAGTACTCACCTATTAGTCTGTCTGACATACACAGCATTAGTACTCACCTATTAGTCTGTCTGACATACACAGCATTAGTACTCACCTATTAGTCTGTCTGACATACACAGCATTAGTACTCACCTATTAGTCTGTCTGACATACACAGCATTAGTACTCACCTATTAGTCTGTCTGACATACACAGCATTAGTACTCACCTATTAGTCTGTCTGACATACACAGCATTAGTACTCACCTATTAGTCTCTGTCTGACATACACAGCATTAGTACTCACCTATTAGTCTCTGTCTGACATACACAGCATTAGTACTCACCTATTAGTCTGTCTGACATACACAGCATTAGTACTCACCTATTAGTCTCTGTCTGACATACACAGCATTAGTACTCACCTATTAGTCTGTCTGACATACACAGCATTAGTACTCACCTATTAGTCTCTGTCTGACATACACAACATTAGTACTCACCTATTAGTCTCTGTCTGACATACACAACATTAGTACTCACCTATTAGTCTCTGTCTGACATACACAACATTAGTACTCACCTATTAGTCTCTGTCTGACATACACAGCATTAGTACTCACCTATTAGCCTGTCTGACATACACAACATTAGTACTCACCTATTAGTCTCTGTCTGACATACACAAATTTAGTACTCACCTATTAGTCTCTGTCTGACATACACAACATTAGTACTCACCTATTAGTCTCTGTCTGACATACACAGCATTAGTACTCACCTATTAGTCTGTCTGACATACACAGCATTAGTACTCACCTATTAGTCTGTCTGACATACACAGCATTAGTACTCACCTATTAGTCTGTCTGACATACACAGCATTAGTACTCACCTATTAGTCTCTGTCTGACATACACAGCATTAGTACTCACCTATTAGTCTCTGTCTGACATACACAGCATTAGTACTCACCTATTAGTCTGTCTGACATACACAGCATTAGTACTCACCTATTAGTCTGTCTGACATACACAGCATTAGTACTCACCTATTAGTCTCTGTCTGACATACACAGCATTAGTACTCACCTATTAGTCTCTGTCTGACATACACAACATTAGTACTCACCTATTAGTCTCTGTCTGACATACACAGCATTAGTACTCACCTATTAGTCTGTCTGACATACACAGCATTAGTACTCACCTATTAGTCTCTGTCTGACATACACAACATTAGTACTCACCTATTAGTCTCTGTCTGACATACACAACATTAGTACTCACCTATTAGTCTCTGTCTGACATACACAACATTAGTACTCACCTATTAGTCTCTGTCTGACATACACAGCATTAGTACTCACCTATTAGTCTGTCTGACATACACAGCATTAGTACTCACCTATTAGTCTGTCTGACATACACAGCATTAGTACTCACCTATTAGTCTCTGTCTGACATACACAACATTAGTACTCACCTATTAGTCTCTGTCTGACATACACAGCATTAGTACTCACCTATTAGTCTGTCTGACATACACAGCATTAGTACTCACCTATTAGTCTCTGTCTGACATACACAGCATTAGTACTCACCTATTAGTCTCTGTCTGACATACACAACATTAGTACTCACCTATTAGTCTCTGTCTGACATACACAGCATTAGTACTCACCTATTAGTCTGTCTGACATACACAGCATTAGTACTCACCTATTAGTCTCTGTCTGACATACACAGCATTAGTACTCACCTATTAGTCTCTGTCTGACATACACAGCATTAGTACTCACCTATTAGTCTGTCTGACATACACAACATTAGTACTCACCTATTAGTCTCTGTCTGACATACACAGCATTAGTACTCACCTATTAGTCTCTGTCTGACATACACAACATTAGTACTCACCTATTAGTCTCTGTCTGACATACACAGCATTAGTACTCACCTATTAGTCTCTGTCTGACATACACAACATTAGTACTCACCTATTAGTCTCTGTCTGACATACACAGCATTAGTACTCACCTATTAGTCTGTCTGACATACACAGCATTAGTACTCACCTATTAGTCTCTGTCTGACATACACAGCATTAGTACTCACCTATTAGTCTCTGTCTGACATACACAACATTAGTACTCACCTATTAGTCTCTGTCTGACATACACAGCATTAGTACTCACCTATTAGTCTGTCTGACATACACAACATTAGTACTCACCTATTAGTCTCTGTCTGACATACACAGCATTAGTACTCACCTATTAGTCTCTGTCTGACATACACAACATTAGTACTCACCTATTAGTCTCTGTCTGACATACACAGCATTAGTACTCACCTATTAGTCTGTCTGACATACACAGCATTAGTACTCACCTATTAGTCTCTGTCTGACATACACAACATTAGTACTCACCTATTAGTCTCTGTCTGACATACACAGCATTAGTACTCACCTATTAGTCTGTCTGACATACACAACATTAGTACTCACCTATTAGTCTCTGTCTGACATACACAGCATTAGTACTCACCTATTAGTCTCTGTCTGACATACACAACATTAGTACTCACCTATTAGTCTCTGTCTGACATACACAGCATTAGTACTCACCTATTAGTCTGTCTGACATACACAGCATTAGTACTCACCTATTAGTCTCTGTCTGACATACACAGCATTAGTACTCACCTATTAGTCTCTGTCTGACATACACAACATTAGTACTCACCTATTAGTCTCTGTCTGACATACACAGCATTAGTACTCACCTATTAGTCTGTCTGACATACACAACATTAGTACTCACCTATTAGTCTCTGTCTGACATACACAGCATTAGTACTCACCTATTAGTCTCTGTCTGACATACACAGCATTAGTACTCACCTATTAGTCTGTCTGACATACACAGCATTAGTACTCACCTATTAGTCTCTGTCTGACATACACAACATTAGTACTCACCTATTAGTCTCTGTCTGACATACACAGCATTAGTACTCACCTATTAGTCTGTCTGACATACACAGCATTAGTACTCACCTATTAGTCTCTGTCTGACATACACAACATTAGTACTCACCTATTAGTCTCTGTCTGACATACACAACATTAGTACTCACCTATTAGTCTCTGTCTGACATACACAACATTAGTACTCACCTATTAGCCTCTGTCTGACATACACAGCATTAGTACTCACCTATTAGTCTCTGTCTGACATACACAACATTAGTACTCACCTATTAGTCTCTGTCTGACATACACAGCATTAGTACTCACCTATTAGTCTGTCTGCCATACACAGCATTAGTACTCACCTATTAGTCTCTGTCTGACATACACAACATTAGTACTCACCTATTAGTCTCTGTCTGACATACACAGCATTAGTACTCACCTATTAGTCTGTCTGACATACACAACATTAGTACTCACCTATTAGTCTGTCTGACATACACAGCATTAGTACTCACCTATTAGTCTCTGTCTGACATACACAGCATTAGTACTCACCTATTAGCCTGTCTGACATACACAGCATTAGTACTCACCTATTAGTCTGTCTGACATACACAACATTAGTACTCACCTATTAGTCTGTCTGACATACACAACATTAGTACTCACCTATTAGTCTCTGTCTGACATACACAGCATTAGTACTGACTTATTAGTCTCTGTCTGACATACACAACATTAGTACTCACCTATTAGTCTGTCTGACATACACAGCATTAGTACTCACCTATTAGTCTCTGTCTGACATACACAACATTAGTACTCACCTATTAGTCTCTGTCTGACATACACAGCATTAGTACTCACCTATTAGTCTCTGTCTGACATACACAACATTAGTACTCACCTATTAGTCTCTGTCTGACATACACAACATTAGTACTCACCTATTAGTCTCTGTCTGACATACACAACATTAGTACTCACCTATTAGTCTCTGTCTGACATACACAACATTAGTACTCACCTATTAGTCTCTGTCTGACATACACAGCATTAGTACTCACCTATTAGTCTGTCTGACATACACAGCATTAGTACTCACCTATTAGTCTCTGTCTGACATACACAGCATTAGTACTCACCTATTAGTCTGTCTGACATACACAGCATTAGTACTCACCTATTAGTCTCTGTCTGACATACACAGCATTAGTACTCACCTATTAGTCTCTGTCTGACATACACAGCATTAGTACTCACCTATTAGCCTCTGTCTGACATACACAGCATTAGTACTCACCTATTAGTCTCTGTCTGACATACACAGCATTAGTACTCACCTATTAGTCTGTCTGACATACACAGCATTAGTACTCACCTATTAGTCTGTCTGACATACACAGCATTAGTACTCACCTATTAGTCTCTGTCTGACATACACAGCATTAGTACTCACCTATTAGTCTGTCTGACATACACAGCATTAGTACTAACCTATTAGTCTCTGTCTGACATACACAACATTAGTACTCACCTATTAGTCTCTGTCTGACATACACAACATTAGTACTCACCTATTAGTCTCTGTCTGACATACACAACATTAGTACTCACCTATTAGTCTCTGTCTGACATACACAGCATTAGTACTCACCTATTAGTCTGTCTGACATACACAGCATTAGTACTCACCTATTAGTCTGTCTGACATACACAACATTAGTACTCACCTATTAGTCTCTGTCTGACATACACAGCATTAGTACTCACCTATTAGTCTGTCTGACATACACAGCATTAGTACTCACCTATTAGTCTGTCTGACATACACAGCATTAGTACTCACCTATTAGTCTGTCTGACATACACAGCATTAGTACTCACCTATTAGTCTGTCTGACATACACAGCATTAGTACTCACCTATTAGTCTGTCTGACATACACAGCATTAGTACTCACCTATTAGTCTGTCTGACATACACAGCATTAGTACTCACCTATTAGTCTCTGTCTGACATACACAGCATTAGTACTCACCTATTAGTCTCTGTCTGACATACACAGCATTAGTACTCACCTATTAGTCTGTCTGACATACACAGCATTAGTACTCACCTATTAGTCTCTGTCTGACATACACAGCATTAGTACTCACCTATTAGTCCTGTCTGACATACACAGCATTAGTACTCACCTATTAGTCTCTGTCTGACATACACAACATTAGTACTCACCTATTAGTCTCTGTCTGACATACACAACATTAGTACTCACCTATTAGTCTCTGTCTGACATACACAACATTAGTACTCACCTATTAGTCTCTGTCTGACATACACAGCATTAGTACTCACCTATTAGTCCTGTCTGACATACACAACATTAGTACTCACCTATTAGTCTCTGTCTGACATACACAACATTAGTACTCACCTATTAGTCTCTGTCTGACATACACAGCATTAGTACTCACCTATTAGTCTCTGTCTGACATACACAACATTAGTACTCACCTATTAGTCTCTGTCTGACATACACAGCATTAGTACTCACCTATTAGTCTGTCTGACATACACAGCATTAGTACTCACCTATTAGTCTGTCTGACATACACAGCATTAGTACTCACCTATTAGTCTGTCTGACATACACAGCATTAGTACTCACCTATTAGTCTCTGTCTGACATACACAGCATTAGTACTCACCTATTAGTCTCTGTCTGACATACACAGCATTAGTACTCACCTATTAGTCTGTCTGACATACACAGCATTAGTACTCACCTATTAGTCTGTCTGACATACACAGCATTAGTACTCACCTATTAGTCTCTGTCTGACATACACAGCATTAGTACTCACCTATTAGTCTCTGTCTGACATACACAACATTAGTACTCACCTATTAGTCTCTGTCTGACATACACAGCATTAGTACTCACCTATTAGTCTGTCTGACATACACAGCATTAGTACTCACCTATTAGTCTCTGTCTGACATACACAACATTAGTACTCACCTATTAGTCTCTGTCTGACATACACAACATTAGTACTCACCTATTAGTCTCTGTCTGACATACACAACATTAGTACTCACCTATTAGTCTCTGTCTGACATACACAGCATTAGTACTCACCTATTAGTCTGTCTGACATACACAGCATTAGTACTCACCTATTAGTCTGTCTGACATACACAGCATTAGTACTCACCTATTAGTCTCTGTCTGACATACACAACATTAGTACTCACCTATTAGTCTCTGTCTGACATACACAGCATTAGTACTCACCTATTAGTCTGTCTGACATACACAAGCATTAGTACTCACCTATTAGTCTCTGTCTGACATACACAGCATTAGTACTCACCTATTAGTCTCTGTCTGACATACACAACATTAGTACTCACCTATTAGTCTCTGTCTGACATACACAGCATTAGTACTCACCTATTAGTCTGTCTGACATACACAGCATTAGTACTCACCTATTAGTCTCTGTCTGACATACACAGCATTAGTACTCACCTATTAGTCTCTGTCTGACATACACAGCATTAGTACTCACCTATTAGTCTGTCTGACATACACAACATTAGTACTCACCTATTAGTCTCTGTCTGACATACACAGCATTAGTACTCACCTATTAGTCTCTGTCTGACATACACAACATTAGTACTCACCTATTAGTCTCTGTCTGACATACACAGCATTAGTACTCACCTATTAGTCTCTGTCTGACATACACAACATTAGTACTCACCTATTAGTCTCTGTCTGACATACACAGCATTAGTACTCACCTATTAGTCTGTCTGACATACACAGCATTAGTACTCACCTATTAGTCTCTGTCTGACATACACAAGCATTAGTACTCACCTATTAGTCTCTGTCTGACATACACAACATTAGTACTCACCTATTAGTCTCTGTCTGACATACACAGCATTAGTACTCACCTATTAGTCTGTCTGACATACACAACATTAGTACTCACCTATTAGTCTCTGTCTGACATACACAGCATTAGTACTCACCTATTAGTCTCTGTCTGACATACACAACATTAGTACTCACCTATTAGTCTCTGTCTGACATACACAGCATTAGTACTCACCTATTAGTCCTGTCTGACATACACAGCATTAGTACTCACCTATTAGTCTCTGTCTGACATACACAACATTAGTACTCACCTATTAGTCTCTGTCTGACATACACAGCATTAGTACTCACCTATTAGTCTGTCTGACATACACAACATTAGTACTCACCTATTAGTCTCTGTCTGACATACACAGCATTAGTACTCACCTATTAGTCTCTGTCTGACATACACAACATTAGTACTCACCTATTAGTCTCTGTCTGACATACACAGCATTAGTACTCACCTATTAGTCTGTCTGACATACACAGCATTAGTACTCACCTATTAGTCTCTGTCTGACATACACAGCATTAGTACTCACCTATTAGTCTCTGTCTGACATACACAACATTAGTACTCACCTATTAGTCTCTGTCTGACATACACAGCATTAGTACTCACCTATTAGTCTCTGTCTGACATACACAACATTAGTACTCACCTATTAGTCTCTGTCTGACATACACAGCATTAGTACTCACCTATTAGTCTCTGTCTGACATACACAGCATTAGTACTCACCTATTAGTCTGTCTGACATACACAGCATTAGTACTCACCTATTAGTCTCTGTCTGACATACACAACATTAGTACTCACCTATTAGTCTCTGTCTGACATACACAGCATTAGTACTCACCTATTAGCTCTGTCTGACATACACAGCATTAGTACTCACCTATTAGTCTCTGTCTGACATACACAGCATTAGTACTCACCTATTAGTCTCTGTCTGACATACACAACATTAGTACTCACCTATTAGTCTCTGTCTGACATACACAACATTAGTACTCACCTATTAGCCTCTGTCTGACATACACAGCATTAGTACTCACCTATTAGTCTCTGTCTGACATACACAACATTAGTACTCACCTATTAGTCTCTGTCTGACATACACAGCATTAGTACTCACCTATTAGTCTGTCTGCCATACACAGCATTAGTACTCACCTATTAGTCTCTGTCTGACATACACAACATTAGTACTCACCTATTAGTCTCTGTCTGACATACACAGCATTAGTACTCACCTATTAGTCTGTCTGACATACACAGCATTAGTACTCACCTATTAGTCTGTCTGACATACACAGCATTAGTACTCACCTATTAGTCTCTGTCTGACATACACAACATTAGTACTCACCTATTAGTCTCTGTCTGACATACACAGCATTAGTACTCACCTATTAGTCTCTGTCTGACATACACAACATTAGTACTCACCTATTAGTCTCTGTCTGACATACACAGCATTAGTACTCACCTATTAGTCTCTGTCTGACATGCACAGCATTAGTACTCACCTATTAGTCTCTGTCTGACATACACAACATTAGTACTCACCTATTAGTCTCTGTCTGACATACACAGCATTAGTACTCACCTATTAGTCTCTGTCTGACATACACAGCATTAGTACTCACCTATTAGTC
>OZ024755.1:41440765-41528265 GCA_964016885.1 Eledone cirrhosa
CATACACAACATTAGTACTGACCTATTAGTCTCTGTCTGACATACACAGCATTAGTACTCACCTATTAGTCTCTGTCTGACATACACAACATTAGTACTGACCTATTAGTCTCTGTCTGACATACACAGCATTAGTACTCACCTATTAGTCTCTGTCTGACATACACAACATTAGTACTCACCTATTAGTCTCTGTCTGACATACACAGCATTAGTACTGACCTATTAGTCTCTGTCTGACATACACAACATTAGTACTCACCTATTAGTCTCTGTCTGACATACACAGCATTAGTACTCACCTATTAGTCTCTGTCTGACATACACAGCATTAGTACTCACCTATTAGTCTCTGTCTGACATACACAGCATTAGTACTCACCTATTAGTCTCTGTCTGACATACACAACATTAGTACTCACCTATTAGTCTCTGTCTGACATGCACAACATTAGTACTCACCTATTAGTCTCTGTCTGACATACACAGCATTAGTACTGACCTATTAGTCTCTGTCTGACATACACAGCATTAGTACTCACCTACTAGTCTCTGTCTGACATACACAACATTAGTACTCACCTATTAGTCTCTGTCTGACATACACAGCATTAGTACTCACCTATTAGTCTCTGTCTGACATACACAGCATTAGTACTCACCTATTAGTCTCTGTCTGACATACACAGCATTAGTACTGACCTATTAGTCTCTGTCTGACATACACAGCATTAGTACTCACCTATTAGTCTCTGTCTGACATACACAGCATTAGTACTCACCTATTAGTCTCTGTCTGACATACACAGCATTAGTACTCACCTATTAGTCTCTGTCTGACATACACAGCATTAGTACTCACCTATTAGTCTGTCTGACATACACAACATTAGTACTCACCTATTAGTCTCTGTCTGACATACACAGCATTAGTACTGACCTATTAGTCTCTGTCTGACATACACAGCATTAGTACTCACCTATTAGTCTCTGTCTGACATACACAGCATTAGTACTCACCTATTAGTCTCTGTCTGACACACACAGCATTAGTACTGACCTATTAGTCTCTGTCTGACATACACAGCATTAGTACTCACCTACTAGTCTCTGTCTGACATACACAACATTAGTACTCACCTATTAGTCTCTGTCTGACATACACAGCATTAGTACTCACCTATTAGTCTGTCTGACATACACAGCATTAGTACTCACCTATTAGTCTGTCTGACATACACAGCATTAGTACTCACCTATTAGTCTCTGTCTGACATACACAGCATTAGTACTCACCTATTAGTCTCTGTCTGACATACACAGCATTAGTACTCACCTATTAGTCTGTCTGACATACACAGCATTAGTACTCACCTATTAGTCTCTGTCTGACATACACAGCATTAGTACTCACCTATTAGTCTGTCTGACATACACAGCATTAGTACTCACCTATTAGTCTCTGTCTGACATACACAGCATTAGTACTCACCTATTAGTCTGTCTGACATACACAACATTAGTACTCACCTATTAGTCTGTCTGACATACACAACATTAGTACTCACCTATTAGTCTCTGTCTGACATACACAGCATTAGTACTCACCTATTAGTCTGTCTGACATACACAGCATTAGTACTCACCTATTAGTCTCTGTCTGACATACACAGCATTAGTACTCACCTATTAGTCTGTCTGACATACACAGCATTAGTACTCACCTACTAGTCTCTGTCTGACATACACAACATTAGTACTCACCTATTAGTCTCTGTCTGACATACACAGCATTAGTACTCACCTATTAGTCTGTCTGACATACACAGCATTAGTACTCACCTATTAGTCTCTGTCTGACATACACAGCATTAGTACTCACCTATTAGTCTGTCTGACACACATAGCATTAGTACTCACCTATTAGTCTCTGTCTGACATACACAACATTAGTACTCACCTATTAGTCTCTGACATACACAGCATTAGTACTGACCTATTAGTCTCTGTCTGACATACACAGCATTAGTACTCACCTATTAGTCTCTGACATACACAGCATTAGTACTGACCTATTAGTCTCTGTCTGACATACACAGCATTAGTACTCACCTATTAGTCTGTCTGACATACACAGCATTAGTACTCACCTATTAGTCTCTGTCTGACATACACAGCATTAGTACTCACCTATTAGTCTCTGTCTGACATACACAGCATTAGTACTCACCTATTAGTCTCTGTCTGACATACACAGCATTAGTACTCACCTATTAGTCTCTGTCTGACATACACAGCATTAGTACTCACCTATTAGTCTCTGTCTGACATACACAGCATTAGTACTCACCTATTAGTCTGTCTGACATACACAGCATTAGTACTCACCTATTAGTCTCTGTCTGACATACACAACATTAGTACTCACCTATTAGTCTCTGTCTGACATACACAGCATTAGTACTCACCTATTAGTCTCTGTCTGACATACACAGCATTAGTACTCACCTATTAGTCTCTGTCTGACATACACAGCATTAGTACTCACCTATTAGTCTCTGTCTGACATACACAGCATTAGTACTCACCTATTAGTCTCTGTCTGACATACACAGCATTAGTACTCACCTATTAGTCTGTCTGACATACACAGCATTAGTACTCACCTATTAGTCTCTGTCTGACATACACAGCATTAGTACTCACCTATTAGTCTCTGTCTGACATACACAGCATTAGTACTCACCTATTAGTCTCTGTCTGACATACACAGCATTAGTACTCACCTATTAGTCTCTGTCTGACATACACAGCATTAGTACTCACCTATTAGTCTCTGTCTGACATACACAGCATTAGTACTCACCTATTAGTCTCTGTCTGACATACACAGCATTAGTACTCACCTATTAGTCTGTCTGACATACACAGCATTAGTACTCACCTATTAGTCTGTCTGACATACACAGCATTAGTACTCACCTATTAGTCTCTGTCTGACATACACAGCATTTGTACTGACCTATTAGTCTCTGTCTGACATACACAGCATTTGTACTGACCTATTAGTCTGTCTGACATACACAGCATTAGTACTCACCTATTAGTCTCTGTCTGACAGACACAGCATTAGTACTCACCTATTAGTCTCTGTCTGACATACACAGCATTAGTACTCACCTATTAGTCTTTAGCTGTGTTTCAGTATTAGCTGTAACCAATATATAACCGTTTACCAGACTTGGAGAAATCAAGCTCAGCCCATCAAAAACCTAATTGTAAAGAAAACAAATAAGAATTATTATTTGAAATGTGTGCGTCCCAACACAAATGACCATAATAATAGTCAATCACTGTAAATAAGAGTGGAGAAAATCAGGTAAAATAACCCTAGAGACGGAAAAATACCACACACACCATCATTTAATGGGTTTTTTTTCCATGCTAGCTTTGATTGTACAGGATATCACCTGACCAAGTCAGCACCCAATCAGAATGGATGTACAGGGTACCACTGACTAAGTGGTGGTGATGATTGAAGGAAAAAAATAAATATTTTTCGAACCAGATTTTTTTTTAAAGAACTTACTTCAATTTGTAATTCATCTCGAAATTCTTTGTCTAAAACAATTTGATTTTTTCCTTTTACTGTTGGTTTCACTCGGAGTTGCACAGTGATGATACCAGTTCCAACAGCCACCAAATTTGTAGCAAAATTGCTTTCTTTTGGTAAATTCAGGCCAGTCTGAAAGAAAAAGAAAATTTATTAATTAACCCCACCAAAAAGCCATGCTCTCAAAATAAATCATTAACACTGTAAAGTGATGAGTAAGGAAATTCTTTGCTAAAAAGTCTAAAAGTCTATGAAAGTATAAAATGGCCTAGAAAGGACTTTGGCTTGGTTTCTACAACTGGATGCTTTTTGTCGTGACACCAACACAACCACTTTACAGTGTGGGCTGGGTGCTTTTTGCTGTGTTGCCATCACAATCACTTTATAGTGTGGGCTGGGCACATATTTGTCAAGTCGCCATCGACTTTTAGCGCTCTGCACTTTTTTTTTATACAGCTATCATCCTTCATACGCATCACATGTCCATACCAACACAACCTCCTCTCCTGCACACAGCATTTGATTCCTCTTATGCCTATTTTCTCTCTCAATTCATTTATGCTTTGCCATTCATGTACATTACTATTACACATCCAATGGAGCATGCAGGCTTCATTTCTTTTTAATTTTCGCAAGTCTTCTGCACACAATGCCTAGGTCTCACTACCATGTAACATTGCTGTTCGTATGCACACATCATACAGTCTACCTTTCATTTTGAGGGAAAAGGCTTTTGTAGTCAGCAGTGGAAGTAACTCCCTGAACTTCTTCCATTCCGTCCTAACCCTGGTTACTATACTTTCAGAACATCCACCTCTGCTGCTAATTTAGTCACCTAGGTAGCAAAAGCTGTCTACGGTTTCTACAGAGCCTTCCCAGAATTTGGTAGTACTTGTTTCCTGTGGCTGTTTGCTGCTTACTGTCCCGGTGCAACTGCTACATGTAAAGCCTACATACTTAGCTAAACTTCCTGAGACTCACTACATTTCTTGTGTACCCATAGTTTGTATTTGGGACAGAGGATGGAATTTCTACCTACACCTTTCCTACACAAAGCAAATTTTCCTGGGGTATCAGGGTTCTGTTTTTTCTTCTGCTTACTAGGACCTTAGTCTTTGTCAGGTAGACTTTAAGATTCCTTGTTTCTAGACCCTGCTATGAATGTAAGATCATCCACGTACAGGAGTTCCCATAGGCAGCCGGTCTTAAACTCCTCTGTTATAGCCTGCAATATGATAACAGGAGAGGGATAAGAACAGAGCTTTGATGGCCACCAACCTGTACACTACAGTCATTATTAATCTTAATTTTGCTGACTGCTCCGCTATACATGGCTTCTACAACCTTCATAAGCCACTCATCTACTCCTTCCTAAGAGCCCACCAGATTATGGCACGGGGCAGTTAGAAGCCTTCTTGAGATCAACAAATGCCAGATATAGCGGTTTATTTTTAGCTAGGTACTTCTGTAACTGCCTCACAAGGAAGAAAGCATCTGTGGTGTTTTTACCTGGTACAAATCCGAACTGCATCTTATCTAGTTTTACCCAGTCCCTAATCAACTGTGCTATGATTCTTTCAGTTACTTTTATGACTTGGTCCATCAGCTTTATACTTCTATAGTTTACTCTATCTAGTGCATTACCTTTACGCTTGTAGCAGTTGACAATGATGCTGCTGTGCCAATCATTTGGTATGACACCCTCTAGTATTACCTGGTTAACAATAAGTATGGTTATGGTGTGACCTACCAACCCAGATGCTTTCAGTATCTCAGCAACTATTCCCAATGGACCGGTTGCCTTCCCAGTCTTCATATCCTTAATTACACTGCTGCTGACTTGTACAGCTGGGCCTCAATGGAGTCCACTTAGGGTAGGGTCTCTTTCTCCCAATGCAACTTTCTTTTCTGCGCCTGCAAGGGCAAGTGCGCCTTTATCATCCCAGACACACTTCTCACCAATGACAGATTAACCTTTTTGATATATATTGACCCAAAATTGACTGCTCATATGAAATACAACCATCTATTTTAAAGGGTTCCTATTTAGATTAAAATCTTGCAACAAAATTTTATATAAAAACATATGCTACTATCTTAGTAATAAAATTATAATTTTAGTAAATCCCTCAAAATTCTTAATTGAAACTGAGAATATTTCAATAGAAATCTAATAACGAAGGAGTTAACCCGTACTCTAAGTCTAATGAAAATCACTGATTTTCAGATAAAATAATCAATTAGGAAGGATTTACTAATATCACTGTCTTTCTGATTATTAAGATCAGAACAAAGTTTCTTATGTAAAATTAATATAGAAGGTTTTTAGATAAATATAAACTGTTTAAATATGTTTCTTTGCCACAAGGGCACACAAGAAATGGGACATTACAAGACATGACAGCGGGGCTTTTACATAAAATCGTGTAAAGAAGTTATAACAATGAAAATTAAACAATTGAAATCCCCAATAGAGGGGAACGTTTCTGCATGGTTGTTTTACATCCCATAGATAGATCAACACTAGGAGCATGTTTTGTTGGTGTTCCCATCTTCTCTTTTTTGTCCTCTTCAACCTACAGGTTTATATAGTGAAGGCCCATTCACTCAGACCAGTTTCACCACATTCACCAACCTTTTGGCAATATACAGGAGTGTAGTTTGTTTCAGACAGTTTGATATCAGAAGGGTTTATCTATATAGCGCATTATAATAGACACAGTAATACACTGGGTATTTGCTGGCCTTGTGCCTAAAGTAGAAACAATTATAATAGACACAGCAGAGCAAAATGGTTCAGAAGTTTTGTGGATGCAAGTTAGGATATGAAAACTGTATGGAAGACTCAACTGAAGAATAAGTCATGGGTAAGTGAGGTGATTGTAGGTGGGAGGGAGAAGAGAGAAACTCCTACCTTATGGTAGACTGACTGCAATGTAGCAACCTTGCTGTTACTAACTGTCCAGGTAAAGCTTAAAGGTGGAATAGCACTACCAAATGAGAATGGGGTCACATTATCAGTGATACCAACTGCAAACATAGGCATCTGAAATGAAAGAAATAATAATTTAATAAATTTGGCAACTGGTCACAAGTTATTAACCCTTTAGCATGTACATTACTCTATATTTACTATTTTCACGGTAAAGGCTTTACCTCACATAACATTTACATTACTCTATATTTACTATTTTCAAGGTAAAGGCTTTACCTCACATAACATTTACATTACTCTATATTTACTATTTTCAAGGTAAAGGCTTTATTTCACATAGCATTTACATTACTCTATATTTACTATATTTTCACGGTAAAGGCTTTATTTCACATAACATTTACATTACTCTATATTTACTATTTTCATGGTAAAGGCTTTATTTCACATAACATTTACATTACTCTATATTTACTATTTTCACGGTAAAGGCTTTACCTCACATAACATTTACATTACTCTATATTTACTATTTTCAAGGTAAAGGCTTTATTTCACATAACATTTACATTACTCTATATTTACTATATTTTCATGGTAAAGGCTTTATTTCACATAACATTTACATTACTCTATATTTACTATTTTCACGGTAAAGGCTTTATTTCACATAATATCAAATCTATGAGATTTTGATATTATTTATTTTGATAATACCTTAACATCAGTATGAGTGGCCAGTTACGGCCAGTTTGAAGAGAAAGAGGTAATTCTGACCGGATATGGCCAGTTTAAAAACAAAGCAAAAACTATGGAAGAGACCTCCGGTAGGTTTCAATGGCGAGTATTCCAGTGGTTCAATCAACAGCACAGCTAGCTCATAAAATTAACTGAGTGTTCATTACTGAAACTGATAGAAGATCCACCAATATAGATTTACATAGTGATTCTCTGGCAAGTTTCATTTCTACTGATGATGCTCAATAAGAACAAAACATGTATGGAATTGTAGTGACCTACATTCCGCGGGCTCACATACATTCTCTGTGCGTGATTTGGTTCAGTTCAGCCAATCAGCGCCAGTAGAAGAGGATGTATCCCTACGCGCCCTGAGGAAGAAATTCCCCGCGAAGATTTGAAGAATCTCTCGCTTGTACCAGAAACTTCGAGCCAGCAACACGCATAATGTAACAGTGAGATATTGCACCACTAGCCTCGCCGGCTTAACGGCGCAATGGCACATTCCCTAATGTAACCTCTTTTTATCTGTAACTTCAACCCTATAAATAAACAAACATTTCATCTCTAATTACTGCGGTTGAAGTCGTTATTATGTTACTCTTGTCTCAATGACATCTTTAATCCATGCTGCTGGAATTGGCGACCTGACGAAAGGAATATTGTAAATAGATGGTAAATAGATCGAGGGACCTTCCCTCACGTCTATGTCAACAAGATAATCCAACGAGGATACTATCACTTACCACACTGGCAACTAACGACCACTGATTCTACCACCCTGCTAAAGTGGCGATAACATCTATAACCAATACTGCTAAAGTTTGTATGGAATTATCTCCCATGTTTACCAGAAATAACAATATTAAGCCTAATGTTGTTTTACTATCACTACATATTTAGACCTTATTCATTAGACATGCTTCTAACAACTCTTTATATTAACTTTATATTCTGTAATGATTTAGCACAAAGTTTGTAAAAACAACTTTGTTAATACAAATGTTTATCTGATATTTTGTACTTTTCAAGAATGTCTTGCTAATGAGGATTCAAGTGGTACAGGACGTTGAGAATCCTCCAAACGACATCTCAAATCTATATCACTTTACACACATTTTCCATACTGGCAGGGCTTGGACTGGCAACCATAGCCCAAGGTTAGACTGGTCAGAGAACTAATTCTTGCTCATACCTTCTAGTTTTGGCATGGTTTTATAGTTAGATGCTCTTCCTAACAACTACTTTACAGAGTGTACTGGGTGTATTTTATGACACTGGTACCTCCTTACCAAGTGTACTGGGTGTATTTTATCATGACACTGGTACCACCTTACCAAGTGGACTGGGTTTATTTTATCATGACACTGGCACCACCTTACCATGTGTATTTTATCATGACATCTCTTGACAGAGTGTAAAGCAACACTACTACCTTATAAAATGGAGACATTCTATTGTGGCACCAACACCAGTAACTACATTAAAACAGCCATTCAATGAGATAAGATCTACATGACTTATAACCATTTATATTTCACTCCTCCCCACACATTTTCTCTTGGAATTATACTTTAGCAGTTAAATACACCTTCCTTCAAATATACACTAAAAGACCAACACGATGTCTGGGGTTGGTCTAACCCCGTAACTCCTGAGAGAGGGGCATTCTCAACCTGGTAGAGCACATCTCTCCAGGTGTGAACAGAGTAGATTTCTTCCAGAGGGAGAGAGAGAGAAAAAAAGAGAATCAACCCCAGTACTGAACTGATACCTCTTTTTATCAGCCTCGAATGGATGAGAGTCAAAGTTGACCTTGGCAGGATTTGAACTCAGCCAGAACAAATACCAGAAATCCTTCTATCCGACATTCTAACTCGGCCAATATGGCGCCTGTCAATGGTGGAATTAAACATAAATAGTAGAAGTACCTTCACCCACCATTCGTGGCTTTCAACTGATATAACAAATCTTGTTAGTAGTTACCTGGACAATGTTAGTGTTAGTGTTATCATTATTTATTCATACCACCTACCAGTGTACCAATCTTCAGCTGTGTCAGAGGGGAATGGATCTTCACACCAGAGAGTTTCAGTACGTAAACATCAATAGCATCCTACAAGAAATCATAAGTTAAACATTCAATAAAGATTGTTCACCAATCATTGCTCAGCAAAATATCAACTCTAAAGAACAAAAAACACAAAATAACTTCATATATATATATATATATATATATAATCATCATCATCATCAACGTTTAACGTCCGTGTTCCACGCTTGCATGGGTTTGGACGGGGGTAGTCCCACTTGAGGCAAGAGTGATTGTCTTGCTCGCATAGGACTGTCTGGCAGGTTTTCTACAGTTGGATGCCCTTCCTAACACCAACCACATTTACAGTGTGGGACTGGGAGGTTTTTACCGTGTTGCCTACACGGCCACATTACAGCGTGGACTGTGTGTTTTTTTGTCGTGACACCTACACGATCTCATTTGTTTCGGCCTCGATGGCGCGGCACCAACATAACTTTACATAGAACGGGGTGGTGTGGATGGGGTGGGGGTGGTGGGACGGGGTGTATTTTGTTCGAGATGCCTACTGGCTGGAGTAGGTTTTACTATATATTTAGGTAAGGCGGGTCTTCTCTGTTACTGAGTACCGCCAAAGGTCTCGGTCCAGTGACATTGTCTTGGAGAGGTGTAAGTGTGTGATGTCGGAGTTTATCAGCTCGTCCCAGGTTTTTCTAGGTCTGCCTATTCCATGACTACCGTCTATCTTTATTGCCCTGCACTTTGTTATACAGCTATCGACTTTCATGCGCATCACGTGTCCATACCAACGTAGCCTTCTCTCGAGTAAACAACATCTGACCCTCTTATCTCTAATTTTTTCCTTAGTTCGTTTATGCTTTGCCGTTCACGTATATTACTGTTACACATCCAGCGGAGCATGCAAGCTTCGTTCCTCTCTAGTCTGCGTATATCCTCTGCACACAATGCCCAGGTCTCACTGCCATGCAGCATTGCTGTTCGTATGCAGGCATCGTACAACCTGCCTTTCATTTTTAGGGAGAACCCTTTAGCAGCTAATAGTGGTATAAGCTCTCTGAACTTTTTCCAACCAGTTCTGACTCTAGCTACAGTACTTTCAGAGCACCCTCCCCCACTGCTGATTTTATCGCCCAGGTAACGGAAGCTGTCCACTATTTCTATAGAACCCTCTGCGCAATTGAAAGAGCTAGTATTTTGTGGGCACTTGCTGCTACTTATTGCACCAGAACACCGGCCACATGTAAAATCTATGTTCTTAGTTAGCTTACCTGTGATCCCACTACATCTTTTATGCACCCATACTTTGCATTTAGGACATAAAATGGAGTTTCTACCTACGCCTTTCCTACACACCGAGCACGACCATTTCCCAGAAGGGACCGCCGCCTTGTTTTCTTTCCTACAAACTAGTACTTTGGTCTTAGCCAGGTTAATTTTAAGTCCTTTTGACTCTAGGCCGTGCTTCCATGTTTGGAATTTCTTCTCTAGCTCGGCCATTGATTCCGCTATGAGTGTCAGGTCGTCTGCGTATAGGAGTTCCCATGGGCAGCCTGTCTTGAACTCCTCTGTTATAGCCTGAAGGGCAATAATAAAAAGTAGGGGGCTGAGAACAGAGCCCTGATGGACGCCAACTTTTACGCTAAACTCTTCACTATATTCGTTGTTAATTCTAACCTTGCTGACTGTTTCTTTATACATGGCTTGTATAGCCCTCACAAGCCATTCGTCAACGCCTAGTTTTCTAAGAGCCCACCAGATAATGGAGCGGGGGACTCTGTCGAAGGCTTTCTCCAAGTCGACAAAAGCTAAGTAGAGGGGTTTACCTTTAGCTAGGTACTTCTCCTGTAGTTGTCGTACTATGAAAAGAGCGTCTGTGGTACTTTTGCCTGACACAAACCCGAACTGCATTTCATCTAGGTCAATTCTCTCTCTGATTAGTTGCGCTATTACTTTTTCCGTGACCTTCATGACCTGGTCGATTAATTTAATGCCTCTATAGTTACTCCTATCTAGGGCGTCTCCTTTACCCTTATAACAGTTAACGATGATGCTGCTATGCCAGTCCTTCGGAACAACCCCATTCTGTACGACTTGGTTAACTATGCGGGTGACCATGGTGTGTCCCACCGTGCCAGATGCCTTCAGCATCTCAGCAACTATTTCCGAAGGCCCAGCCGCCTTACCCGTCTTCATATCCTTGATTGCCTTACTTATTATACTCCCCTCGACTAACACTGCTGGTCCCTCTATTGGGTCGATATGGGGGAGACCGTCTTTCTCCCATTTATTCTCCTCATTTAGTAGCCTTTCATAGTGACACTTCCAAGCTACCTTCTTATCAGCGTCGGTGATGGCAAGTGTGCCATCGTCGTTTAGTACACACTTCTCCCCGACAATATCACGGTTTTCCTTGACGCATTGCCTAGCAATCCTGAACACCTCACGTTTTTGGTCATCGCGTTGTAGAACATGCTTGATCTTTCTTTCCTCAGCTTCCCTTCTTGCTAAGTACACTTGTCTCCTAGCTTCCCTCCTGGCCACTTGATAGTCTTCTCTACTTCCCCCATCACGCCATACTTTCCAAGCCTGCTTTTTGGCCTTAATTGACCCCTCCACCTTACTGTTCCACCACCATGTTACTCTCCTCCTGCCTACAGGCCTGCTCCAGCCACAGACTTCGTCTGTCGCCAACAGCAGGTTTGCTTTCAGAAATTCCCACTCTCCCTCTATATTGTCCGACTCTAAATGTTCTTCCTTACTGTCGAAAGCATCAAGTAATATGCTTTGAAATTTATTCCTGGCTGTGGGGTCCTTTAGCTTCCATATTTTTCTCCTGAGGATAGTCCTCTTCTGCTGTCGAGTACGTCTCGTCCTGACTATGAGGTCGCTAATTATCAGTCTATGTTGGGAGGTGCATTCTTCATGGGGGAGGGATTTAGTGTTTACAACAG
Source organism: Eledone cirrhosa (assembly GCA_964016885.1). Taxonomy (NCBI): domain Eukaryota; kingdom Metazoa; phylum Mollusca; class Cephalopoda; order Octopoda; family Eledonidae; genus Eledone; species Eledone cirrhosa. Next base: position 41,453,056 of record OZ024755.1, read on the forward strand.
ACACTCTGTCACGTCTTCTGGTAAGGATATAATCTACCTGGCTTGTGTGTTCCCCGGATCTATAGGTGATCAGGTGATTGTCACGTTTTTTGAAGTTAGTGTTACAGATAGTTAGGTTATTTGCATCACAGAATTCCAGGATTCTGGAGCCTTCCTCATTTCTAGTACCAAACCCATAGCCTCCATGGATTTCGTCGTAGCCGTCACAATGTTGTCCAACGTGACCATTTAGGTCGCCTGCGATAATTATATAGTCACTGTCGGATATTTGGGAGGTAGTTAGCATCAGTGTCTCATAGAATCTGTCTTTTATAGTGCCGGGCAGTCCGGATTGGGGTGCGTACGCAGATATTACTGTCACCGTAGTTCTATTGAGGACAAGTCGTATTTTAATTATTCTGTCGTTCACTCTATTTACGTCTATTATCTTATCTGCCCACTTTTCTGCTACCATGATTCCTACTCCACCCAGCCCATCGTCGTTTCCCACCCAGAAAAGCTTATAACATCGTTTTTTACCCTCAATGAACCTAGCAGACTCACCCCTCCACCTGGTCTCTTGAATACAACAAACATCGACCTCCTTACGTTCAAGCATTTCTACAACCTCGTTAGCGCGACCCTTTAGGGTGCCTACATTTATGGTACCAACTCTGAAGTTTTGGATTGCGTTTGGGGGTTGTGGGTGGTGGGGGGGGCGGGGGGCGATGGGGTTATGTTAGCCGTCCGCGGTCAAAACAATGAGGAGTGCTCGCATTCTCGTCCAAGAGGTGAATTTGTCTTTATCTTTGGCATTGTCGCTGAGCGTCCAGATTTTTCTCTCTCTCTCCTCCACTCTCCAGGATTCCGCAGTCCATCCATCCATCATATATCGAAAGGCAACCAGGCAAGCGATAGTATAGGCCTCTGGCTTCTGATTGGTCCGCGCAATAATACTGGTGATGCGTGGGGGCTCTGGCTTATGATTGGTCCACGTAATAGCAATGGTGGTGCGTGGGGGCGGGAGGGAGGGGTGTTGGGTAGCTAGCTAGATAGAAGGTAATGATTGAATGGGGTCCTTGCATTTAACAAGCGATTAACAAAAATACAAAATTTGTTCTGTTCAATACGACCAAAAACTTTCGTATTTAACAATTAATAAATACAAAAAATGTAGATTGTTTTAGCGATAGATTGGCTATTTGGACTTGATACGAAATATGAATTGTTTTGAAAATACGCTAGAATTAGGAAATGGGGAATTTAGGATTTGTGGAGGTAGAGATGAAGGAAAATCATTACGTTACATGAATATCGTGGGGTAGACAGCAAAGCAATGAAATTTGGCGAAGTGAATTCCTATCATATATATATATATATATATATAGAGAGAGAGAGAGGGGGGGGGGGGCGCATGATGGTTGTGTGTGTTAGGCGTTTGACCGCCCCATGCCTTCGAAGTAGCGGGTGGGGGGGGTCGAGTGTAAAGTGTAAGCGGGAGTTTCGAAAGAAGGAAGAAGGAAGGGATTTTGTTTTTTTTTTTTTGTTTTGAAAATACGCTAGAATTAGGGATTGAGGTTTGAAAATACGCTAGGAATTAAGGTTTGAAAATACGCTAGATTAGATAGAAGGTAATGATTGAATGGGGTCCTTGCATTTAACAAGCGATTAACAAAAATACAAAATTTGTTCTGTTCAATACGACCAAAAACTTTCGTATTTAACAATTAATAAATACAAAAAATGTAGATTGTTTTAGCGATAGATTGGCTATTTGGACTTGATACGAAATATGAATTGTTTTGAAAATACGCTAGAATTAGGAAATGGGGAATTTAGGATTTGTGGAGGTAGAGATGAAGGAAAATCATTACGTTACATGAATATCGTGGGGTAGACAGCAAAGCAATGAAATTTGGCGAAGTGAATTCCTATCATATATATATATATATATAGAGAGAGAGAGAGAGGGGGGGGGGGCGCATGATGGTTGTGTGTGTTAGGCGTTTGACCGCCCCATGCCTTCGAAGTAGCGGGTGGGGGGGTCGAGTGTAAGCGGGAGTTTCGAAAGAAGGAAGAAGGAAGGGATTTTGTTTTTTTTTTTTGTTTTGAAAATACGCTAGAATTAGGGATTGAGGTTTGAAAATACGCTAGGAATTAAGGTTTGAAAATACGCTAGATTAGATAGAAGGTAATGATTGAATGGGGTCCTTGCATTTAACAAGCGATTAACAAAAATACAAAATTTGTTCTGTTCAATACGACCAAAAACTTTCGTATTTAACAATTAATAAATACAAAAAATGTAGATTGTTTTAGCGATAGATTGGCTATTTGGACTTGATACGAAATATGGATTGTTTTGAAAATACGCTAGGAAGGGATTTTTTTTTTTTTTTTTTTTATATATATATATATATATATATATATATATAGTAAAAGAATGAATAACATGGTCAGCTGTACAATAGGGTTTATTTACAATATTAACAATTGTTTCATTAGTCCAGTGTCTGAAAGTCGCTGATCGTTAGAAGCGATGTCACTCGACTTTAATTACAGTCGATACCTGACCAAATCATCAGAATACTGATTGCTGATCAGTACTTAATTGTTAAAACAATTGTTAATACTTAAATAACCCTATTGTACAGCCAACCATGTTATTCTTCATTCTTTTACTATTATTACTCCAAGAACCGTTTACCTAGGAACTTTCTTAAACCAGCCACCCGACTAAGGAAACGTCTTGTTGAGTCAAACAACGCAGAACGTTAAAACTATCCACAATACAGAGTACTGATAACCTCTACTTGGATTACCTTAAACGATACCTTGTTATTGTGTGCGTGTGCGCGTGCGGAAGATGGTGAGATATATCTAGAATATCGAGACTAGAAATAGGTAGTGACATAAACACTATCTACTAGTCAATATATCGATTTATCATAATCAATCAACCCCCTGAAACAATCGTAAAACAATGAACTAATTAAGAACCTATCTTCGCCTTTTGTTTTATTTTCATTCTTTCAACCACACATACATACAGGCATATATACATATAAAGACACAGATGGAGGCACATGGCTTAGTGGTTAGAGCATTGGCCTTGCAATCGAAAGGTTGTGAGTTCAATTCTTAGACCGGGTGATGTGTTGTTTCCTTGAGCAAGGCACTTTATTTCACATTGCTCCAGTTTACTCAGCTGTAGAAATGAGATGATAGGGACTGGGGTCCATATCATTCCACTGCAAAAAAGCACCCAGCATTCACTGTAACTGAGGTTGGTGTTAGGAAGGGCATCCAGCTGTAGAAATCTAGCCAGAATCAGTTCCCGTCCCACCCTTGCAAGCAGGGAAAAGCAGACGTAAAAATGAAATGAAATGAAATGAGACACATGTATATGAGAAACAATGAAGGAACAAGACAAGGTGAAGTAGTTGATTAATCTAGTGTTTTTTACGATTGTTTCAGAGAGCAAAACTATCAAAGACCAGATCAATTGATGGCAGTTATGCAACTCCATACCATTAACCATGATAAAGCACATTCACTGTCTTCTCAGGAACAATGGTTGTGTGTATATACATATATATACACATATATACATATATACACATATATACATATATATATACATATATACACACATATATATATATATACACACATATATACCCTCAGTGTATACTGATTAATGTTCAGAGCTGTATGTGACACAGAGGAGACTGAGGTTGGCTGGACATGCTCACCGACATCCAGAGTTGACATTGCACTCAGTGCTCCTTTGGGAGCCCCTACATGGACACACTAGAAGAGGAAGACCAAGGTTAACATATGTTGATGCCCTAAGGACAGACACTGGTCTGTTGGAGATGCAGGATATGGCAGATAATGAGGGACAAAGACCGCTGGAGAGAACTCGTCCATGGATCTCGGGAATTTTACCCGCCTTAGATAGATAGATAGATACATATATATGGTGGCTGCCAACTCGTTTTCGAGTACGACCACTACTTTATATCCATGTAGGAGAACCACCACTGATGCGCTGAACGAGTGTGACTTTTTAGTCCAGCCAGCGACTTGAAAACTCGGGTACAAACACTACACTTGTGACAATTATTGACACATAGTGCTGGGCCCATGGTACCATGTGATTACAAGTGCAGAGAGATCTCCAGATATAAAGCAATCCTGTGCCGTGAAGCTTTTATAGTGAGCAAAAGCACTGCACAAAGCCAGTCCCACTCTCTTAACCAAGATGATATTTACCAAAAAGAAGAACAAGTCAACATCATTGGATACCATCAGAGTTGCAGGTGTTATATCAGAGTTTTCCTTCTCCTAGAATTCTGCCTATGTATATATATATACCATATACATATATATACATATATATATACATACACACATATATATATATATATATATATACACACATATATATACACACACACATTTATATACATATACAATGACACTGGATCGAGACATTTGGCACCATGCAGTTGTACAGAAGACCCGACTACCATTGCATACAAACCTAGTCAGTAGGCACCTCTTAACTCAATGTACACCCCACATCACCCTACTCCACCCTCCTGTTCCATCCACTGTGTCAATGACACAACAGTCCACACTGTAAGGTGGCACTGTAAATGTGGTTGGTGTTAGGAAGGGCATCCAGCTGTAAAAAACCTGCCAGAAATGCTTCCGTGTGAGCGAGACATGGTCTCTGCATCAAATGGAAAACCGTCAAACCCATGCTAGCGTGGAAGATGGACGTTAAACGATGATGATGATACATATATATATATTTATAAGATGTAAGATACTCAGAGTAGAGAATAACTTTAATTATGGAGGCACATGGCTTAGTGGTTAGAGCATTGGCCTTGCAATCGAAAGGTTGCGAGTTCAATTCTCAGACCGGGTGATGTGTTGTTTCCTTGAGCAAGACACTTTATTTCACATTGCTCCAGTTTACTCAGCTGTAGAAATGAGATGATAGGACTGGGGTCCATATCATTCCACTGCAAAAAAGTACCCAACACTCACTGTAAATGAGGTTGGTGTTAGGAAGGGCATCCAGCTGTAGAAATCAAGCCAGAATCAGTTCCCGTCCCACCCTTGTAAGCAGGGAAAAGGCGGACGTAAAATGAAATGATGATGAGAGCCAGGTTCTATAAAATAGCTGATAAAAATCAAGTAAAGACATTTTATCATCTCTAAGGATGTTTAACTGGTTTTTATTGGTCACTCTACAGAAACTGACTAATTACAGCATCTGGCATATATTTCAACACTTTGGGAGGTGGAAAATTGGACCTTCACACGATGTGTGTGTGAAGGCAGGGCTGTATGTGTGTGTGAAGGCAGGGCTGTGTGTATACATATATATAGTATGTCAGACAGTTATACTGTGTATATATATATAGTATGTCAAACAGTTATATTGTGTGTATATATATATAGTATGTCAGACAGTTATATTGTATATATATATATATATAGTATGTCAGACAGTTATATATATATATATATATATATATATAGTATGTCAGACAGTTATATATATATATATATATATATATATATATATAGTATGTCAGACAGTTATATTGTGTATATATATATAGTATATCAGACAGTTATATTGTGTATATATATATATATATATTATATAAATAAAACATTGAAAATGTGATATTGATCGTTAATAATTAATGGATATTTTTAATTAAAATATGGAATTACTACATGGTCAATTATTATTATTATAAATTATTAAGTTACTTACCTCTGAATAGACAACTGGTTCATTAGTGTCTGGGTGAAGACCAACAGCTTGGCCAATTAGTTTTGTTGACCCTAGCTCTAAACCTTCAACCAGTCCAATATTTGAAATACTGGCCTTTGCAGAGTTTTCCATAGAGAATTCTACAGATCCTTGAGTACGGGGTCCTCCAGTGGCCAATATCTGGATAATTCAAATAATTCAAAATAAATGAAGCTGCCGCCATCACCACACCCATTAGTGGACATATAACACTGAATCTCCCTGAGAATAACCTTATAAGTAAACATGACTGTGGAATAACCTTATGGGTATACCTATTAGATGCATTGTACTGGAAATTCAACGGTCCAACCCTGTCACACAGAATCTCCCTGAGAATAACCTTAGTGTTGGTGTCACACTGTACTGAGTCCACCTTGTAATGTGGCAGTGTTGGTGTCACACTGTACCCAGTCCATTCTGAAATGTGGTAGTATTGGGGTCACACTGTACCCAGTCTATTCTGTCATGTGGTAGTATTGAAGTCAGACTGCACCCAGTCCATTCTGTCATGTGGTAGTATTGGGGTCACACTGTACCCAGTCTATTCTGTCATGTGGTAGTGTTGGTGTCACACTGTACCCAGTCCATTCTGTCATGTGGTATTGTTGGTGTCACACTGTACCCAGTCCATTCTGTCATGTGGTAGTGTTGGTGTCACCCTGTACCGAGTCCACCTTGTAATGTGGCAGTGTTGGTGTCACACTGTACCCAGTCCATTCTGTCATGTGGTATTGTTGTTGTCACACTGTACCCAGTCTATTCTGTCATCTGGTAGTGTTGGTGTCACACTGTACCCAGCCCATTCTGTCATGTGGTATTGTTGGTGTCACACTGTACCCAGTCCATTCTGTCATGTGGTAGTATTGGTGTCACACTGTACCCAGCCCATTCTGTCATGTGGTATTGTTGGTGTCACACTGTACCCAGTCCATTCTGTCAAGTGGTAGTATTGGTGTCACACTGTACCCAGTCTATTCTGTCATGTGGTAGTGTTGGTGTCACACTGTTCCGAGTCCCTTCTGTCATGTGGTAGTGTTGGTGTCACACTGTACCCAGTCCATTCTGTCATGTGGTAGTGTTGGTGTCACACTGTACCCAGTCCATACTGTCATGTGGCAGTGTTGGTGTCACACTGTACCCAGTCCATTCTGTCATGTGGTAGTATTGGTGTCACACTGTACCCAGTCCATTCTGTCATGTGGCAGTGTTGGTGTCACACTGTACCCAGTCCATTCTGTCATGTGGTAGTGTTGGTGTCACACTGTACCCAGTCCATTCTGTCATGTGGTAGTGTTGGTGTCACACTGTACCCAGTCCATTCTGTAATGTGGTAGTATTGGTGTCACACTGTTCGCAGTCCATTCTGTCATGTGGTAGTGTTGGTGTCACACTGTTCCCAGTCTATTCTGTCATGTGGTAGTATTGGTGTCACACTGTTCCCAGTCCATTCTGTCATGTGATAGTGTTGGTGTCACACTGTTCCCAGTCCATTCTGGAAAGAAGCAATGCAGTTATTAAGAGTTGAAATTAATGCATGCAAGACTTCACAGCTCTAGCATCCCTCAATCATCTTATGAACTTTTCAGCTGGCCCACATGTAGATGAGTGAATGGTATCAGTAAAGACGAAGTTAAATATTGCAGTAATGAAGTTAGAATCATAAAGATATAGAAATAGTGAAATATAAGGCAATTACCTGGAAGACAGCACCAATAATGAGTGTTAGGCTCCGTGGTCGGAGACGTAATGGTGGGAACACCTGAAACAGAAAACAATGACATGAAGTTTCATTACAAACTAGATTAAATATACCGTATTTCCCAGCGCAAAAACGTTTCGTCCTCGAGGACCCACCCTAATTTTGAGAACCAAAAATTTGAAAATATATAAACAACCTTCAGTCTCCAGGACACACGGTAGATTTTTGAGACTTACTTTAGGGAAAAAGTAGAGTCTTTGACGCCGGGAAATACGGTATATACACAATAAACCTATTTACAAATCACCCCTGTTTCTATGATATCAATCAATGGAATCAATCAACAAGATTGATTACCTCATTCACTTACCAAGTGAGGCAGTACTCATCAGATCGGATCAAGGAAACTATGTTTCCATTGCTGATATTATGAGTGGGTGGCAACTCCAAGCAGAAAGACTAACATGAAATAAACTGTCTTGCTCAAGAACAGCCTTGTCACAAACTGTGTGACACTGAATCTCCCTGAGAACTACATGTTTGTGGAATGCTCAGTCACTTACACTTTAGTTCTATGAGCAGGCTGTTTGGTTGTTTAAACTGACAGTCACTCATACACACCACCACCCACTCCCTCCATCACCCACATGCCCACTCCCTCCACACACACCACCATCCACATGCCCACTCCCTCCACACACAGACACAACAATCTTTTTCTAAAATAAAGAATGTGGAGGCACATGACTTAATGGTTAGAGCATTGGCCTTGCAATCGAAAGGTTGTGAGTTCAATTCTCAGACCGGGTGATGTGTTTTGTTTCCTTGAGCAAGACACTTTATTTCACATTGCTCCAGTTTACTCAGCTGTAGAAATGAGATGATAGGGACTGGGGTCCTTATTCCACTGTAAAGTTGTCATGGAGGTGCCACGGCAAAAAAGCACCCAGCACTCACTGTAAATGAGGTTGGTGGTAGGAAGGGCATCCAGCTGTAGAAATCAAGCCAGAATCAGTTCCCGTCCCACCCTTGCAAGCAGGGAAAAGCAGACGTAAAATGAAATGATGATGATGATGAAGAGATTAACAAATTACCTCAATTGGTTTGGTTTTACTAAAGATTCTCTCTCCAGATTCCATTATTGCGGAGCAAGTGATGGTGGTGTGACCAATATGTAACCCTTTCACAAGATATTCCGCCTCCGTTGAGTCACTTCTACCATTCAATGTGGCTCTAGACAACAAAATAAAGAACAACTTGATAAATATCATTTCTACCACTGCTGGTAGTTGTGAGACAGACAAGATATTACTACTGCTGGTAGTAGAGAGAGAGGAAGTTGTGAGACAGACAAGATATTACCATTGCTGGTAGCAGAGAGAGGAAGTTGTGAGACAAAGAAGACATTACTACTGCTGGTAGTAGAGAGAGAGAGGAAATTGTGAGACAGACAAGACATTACTACTGCTGGTAGTAGAGAGAGAGGGGAAGTTGTGAGATAGACAAGACATTACTACTGCTGGTAGTAGAGAGAGAGAGGAAGTTGTGAGACAGACAAGATATTACTACTGCCGGTAGTAGAGAGAGAGAGGAAGTTGTGAGACAGACAAGATATTACTACTGCTGGTAGTAGAGAGAGAGAGGAAGTTGTGAGACAGACAAGATATTACTACTGCTGGTAGTAGAGAGAGAGAGAGGAAGTTGTGAGACAGACAAGACATTACTACTGCTGGTAGTAGAGAGAGAGAGGAAGTTGTGAGTCAGACAAGATATTACTACTGCTGGTAGTAGAGAGAGAGAGGAAGTTGTGAGACAGACAAGACATTACTACTGCTGGTAGTAGAGAGAGAGGAAGTTGTAAGACAGACAAGATATTACTACTGCTGGTAGCAGAGAGAGAGAGGAAGTTGTGAGACAGAGAAGACATTACTACTGCTGGTAGTAGAGAGAGAGAGGAAGTTGTGAGACAGACAAGATATTACTACTGCTGGTAGTAGAGAGAGAGAGGAAGTTGTGAGACAGACAAGACATTACTACTGCTGGTAGCAGAGAGAGAGAGGAAGTTGTGAGACAGACAAGACATTACTACTGCTGGTAGTAAAGAGAGAGAGGAAGTTGTGAGACAGACAAGACATTACTACTGTTGGTAGTAGAGAGAGAGGAAGTTGTGAGACAGACAAGATATTACTACTGCTGGTAGTAGATAGAGAGAGGAAGTTGTGAGACAGACAAGATATTACTACTGCTGGTAGTAGAGAGAGAGAGGAAGTTGTGAGACAGACAAGACATTACTATTGCTGGTAGTAGAGAGAGAGAGGAAGTTGTGAGATAGACAAGACATTACTACTGCTGACAGTAGAGAGAGAGAGGGGTAGTTGTGAGACAGACAAGATATTACTACTGCTGGTAGTAGAGAGAGAGAGGAAGTTGTGAGACAGACAAGATATTACTACTGCTGGTAGTAGAGAGAGAGGAAGTTGTGAGACAGACAAGATATTACTACTGCTGGTAGTAGAGAGAGGGGAAGTTGTGAGAGAGACAAGACATTACTACTGTTGGTAGTAGAGAGAGAGAGGTAGTTGTGAGACAGACAATATATTACTACTGCTGGTAGTAGAGAGAGAGAGGAAGTTGTGAGACAGACAAGACATTACTACTGTTGGTAGTAGAGAGAGAGGAAGTTGTGAGACAGACAAGATATTACTACTGCTGGTAGTAGATAGAGAGAGGAAGTTGTGAGACAGACAAGATATTACTACTGCTGGTAGTAGAGAGAGAGAGGAAGTTGTGAGACAGACAAGACATTATTGCTGGTAGTAGAGAGAGAGAGGAAGTTGTGAGATAGACAAGACATTACTACTGCTGACAGTAGAGAGAGAGAGGAAGTTGTGAGACAGACAAGATATTACTACTGCTGGTAGTAGAGAGAGAGAGGAAGTTGTGAGACAGACAAGATATTACTACTGCTGACAGTAGAGAGAGAGAGGAAGTTGTGAGACAGACAAGACATTACTACTGCTGACAGTAGAGAGAGAGAAAGTTGTGAGACAGACAAGATATTACTACTGCTGGTAGTAGAGAGAGAGAGGAAGTTGTGAGACAGACAAGATATTACTACTGCTGGTAGTAGAGAGAGAGAGGAAGTTGTGAGACAGATAAGATATTACTACTGCTGGTAGTAGAGAGAGAGAGGAAGTTGTGAGACAGACAAGATATTACTACTGCTGGTAGTAGAGAGAGAGGAAGTTGTGAGACAGACAAGATATTACTACTGCTGGTAGTAGAGAGAGAGAGGAAGTTGTGAGACAGACAAGACATTACTAGTGCTGGTAGTAGAGAGAGAGAGGAAGTTGTGAGACAGACAAGATATTACTACTGCTGGTAGTAGAGAGAGAGGAAGTTGTGAGACAGACAAGATATTACTACTGCTGGTAGTAGAGAGAGAGGAAGTTGTGAGAGAGACAAGACATTACTACTGTTGGTAGTAGAGAGAGAGAGAGGTAGTTGTGAGACAGACAAGATATTACTACTGCTGGTAGTAGAGAGAGAGAGGAAGTTGTGAGACAGACAAGACATTACTAGTGCTGGTAGTAGAGAGAGAGAGGAAGTTGTGAGACAGACAAGATATTACTACTGCTGGTAGTAGAGAGAGAGGAAGTTGTGAGACAGACAAGATATTACTACTGCTGGTAGTAGAGAGAGAGGAAGTTGTGAGAGAGACAAGACATTACTACTGTTGGTAGTAGAGAGAGAGAGGTAGTTGTGAGACAGACAATATATTACTACTGCTGGTAGTAGAGAGAGAGAGGAAGTTGTGAGACAGACAATACATTACTACTGTTGGTAGTAGAGAGAGAGAGGAAGTTGTGAGACAGACAAGACATTACTACTGCTGGTAGTAGAGAGAGAGAGGAAGTTGTGAGACAGACAAGATATTACTACTGCTGACAGTAGAAAGAGAGAGGAAGTTGTGAGACAGACAAGATATTACTACTGCTGGTAGTAGAGAAGAGAGAGGAAGTTGTGAAACAGAGAAGACATTACTACTGCTGGTAGTAGAGAGAGAGAGGAAGTTGTGAGATAGACAAGACATTACTACTGCTGACAGTAGAGAGAGAGGGGAAGTTGTGAGACAGACAAGATATTACTACTGCTGGTAGTAGAGAGAGAGAGGAAGATGTGAGACAGACAAGATATTACTACTGCTGACAGTAGAGAGAGAGAGGAAGTTGTGAGACAGACAAGATATTACTACTGCTGACAGTAGAGAGAGAGAGGAAGTTGTGAGACAGACAAGACATTACTACTGCTGACAGTAGAGAGAGAGAGAGGAAGTTGTGAGACGGACAAGATATTACTACTGCTGGTAGTAGAGAGAGAGAGGAAGTTGTGAGACAGACAAGATATTACTACTGCTGGTAGTAGAGAGAGAGAGGAAGTTGTGAGACAGACAAGATATTACTACTGCTGGTAGTAGAGAGAGAGAGGAAGTTGTGAGACAGATAAGATATTACTACTGCTGGTAGTAGAGAGAGAGAGGAAGTTGTGAGACAGACAAGATATTACTACTGCTGGTAGTAGAGAGAGAGAGGAAGTTGTGAGACAGACAAGACATTACTAGTGCTGGTAGTAGAGAGAGAGAGGAAGTTGTGAGACAGACAAGATATTACTACTGCTGGTAGTAGAGAGAGAGGAAGTTGTGAGACAGACAAGATATTACTACTGCTGGTAGTAGAGAGAGAGGAAGTTGTGAGAGAGACAAGACATTACTACTGTTGGTAGTAGAGAGAGAGAGGTAGTTGTGAGACAGACAAGATATTACTACTGCTGGTAGTAGAGAGAGAGAGGAAGTTGTGAGACAGACAAGATATTACTACTGCTGGTAGTAGAGAGAGAGGAAGTTGTGAGACAGACAAGATATTACTACTGCTGGTAGTAGAGAGAGAGGAAGTTGTGAGAGAGACAAGACATTACTACTGTTGGTAGTAGAGAGAGAGAGGTAGTTGTGAGACAGACAATATATTACTACTGCTGGTAGTAGAGAGAGAGAGGAAGTTGTGAGACAGATAAGATATTACTACTGCTGGTAGTAGAGAGAGAGGAAGTTGTGAGACAGACAAGATATTACTACTGTTGGTAGTAGAGAGAGAGAGAGGAAGTTGTGAGACAGACAAGATATTACTACTGCTGGTAGTAGAGAGAGAGAGGAAGTTGTGAGACAGACAAGATATTACTACTGCTGGTAGTAGAGAGAGAGAGAGGAAGTTGTGAGACAGACAAGATATTACTACTGCTGGTAGGAGAGAGAGAGAGGAAGTTGTGAGACAGACAAGATATTACTACTGTTGGTAGTAGAGAGAGAGAGAGGAAGTTGTGAGACAGACAAGATATTACTACTGCTGGTAGTAGAGAGAGAGAGGAAGTTGTGAGACAGACAAGATATTACTACTGCTGGTAGTAGAGAGAGAGGAAGTTGTGAGACAGACAAGACATTACTACTGCTGGTAGTAGAGAGAGAGGAAGTTGTGAGAGAGACAAGACATTACTACTGCTGGTAGTAGAGAGAGGGGAAGTTGTGAGAGAGACAAGACATTACTACTGTTGGTAGTAGAGAGAGAGAGGTAGTTGTGAGACAGACAAGATATTACTACTGCTGGTAGTAGAGAAGAGAGAGGAAGTTGTGAGACAGAGAAGACATTACTACTGCTGGTAGTAGAGAGAGAGAGGAAGTTGTGAGATAGACAAGACATTACTACTGCTGACAGTAGAGAGAGAGAGGAAGTTGTGAGACAGACAAGATATTACTACTGCTGGTAGTAGAGAGGGAGAGGAAGTTGTGAGACAGACAAGACATTACTACTGCTGGTAGTAGAGAGAGAGGAAGTTGTGAGAGAGACAAGACATTACTACTGTTGGTAGTAGAGAGAGAGGAAGTTGTGAGACAGACAAGATATTACTACTGCTGGTAGTAGATAGAGAGAGGAAGTTGTGAGACAGACAAGATATTACTACTGCTGGTAGTAGAGAGAGAGAGGAAGTTGTGAGACAGACAAGACATTACTATTGCTGGTAGTAGAGAGAGAGAGGAAGTTGTGAGATAGACAAGACATTACTACTGCTGACAGTAGAGAGAGAGAGGAAGTTGTGAGACAGACAAGATATTACTACTGCTGGTAGTAGAGAGAGAGAGGAAGTTGTGAGACAGACAAGATATTACTACTGCTGACAGTAGAGAGAGAGAGGAAGTTGTGAGACAGACAAGACATTACTACTGCTGACAGTAGAGAGAGAGAAAGTTGTGAGACAGACAAGATATTACTACTGCTGGTAGTAGAGAGAGAGAGGAAGTTGTGAGACAGACAAGATATTACTACTGCTGGTAGTAGAGAGAGAGAGGAAGTTGTGAGACAGATAAGATATTACTACTGCTGGTAGTAGAGAGAGAGAGGAAGTTGTGAGACAGACAAGATATTACTACTGCTGGTAGTAGAGAGAGAGGAAGTTGTGAGACAGACAAGATATTACTACTGCTGGTAGTAGAGAGAGAGAGGAAGTTGTGAGACAGACAAGACATTACTAGTGCTGGTAGTAGAGAGAGAGAGGAAGTTGTGAGACAGACAAGATATTACTACTGCTGGTAGTAGAGAGAGAGGAAGTTGTGAGACAGACAAGATATTACTACTGCTGGTAGTAGAGAGAGAGGAAGTTGTGAGAGAGACAAGACATTACTACTGTTGGTAGTAGAGAGAGAGAGAGGTAGTTGTGAGACAGACAAGATATTACTACTGCTGGTAGTAGAGAGAGAGAGGAAGTTGTGAGACAGACAAGACATTACTAGTGCTGGTAGTAGAGAGAGAGAGGAAGTTGTGAGACAGACAAGATATTACTACTGCTGGTAGTAGAGAGAGAGGAAGTTGTGAGACAGACAAGATATTACTACTGCTGGTAGTAGAGAGAGAGGAAGTTGTGAGAGAGACAAGACATTACTACTGTTGGTAGTAGAGAGAGAGAGGTAGTTGTGAGACAGACAATATATTACTACTGCTGGTAGTAGAGAGAGAGAGGAAGTTGTGAGACAGACAATACATTACTACTGTTGGTAGTAGAGAGAGAGAGGAAGTTGTGAGACAGACAAGACATTACTACTGCTGGTAGTAGAGAGAGAGAGGAAGTTGTGAGACAGACAAGATATTACTACTGCTGACAGTAGAAAGAGAGAGGAAGTTGTGAGACAGACAAGATATTACTACTGCTGGTAGTAGAGAAGAGAGAGGAAGTTGTGAAACAGAGAAGACATTACTACTGCTGGTAGTAGAGAGAGAGAGGAAGTTGTGAGATAGACAAGACATTACTACTGCTGACAGTAGAGAGAGAGGGGAAGTTGTGAGACAGACAAGATATTACTACTGCTGGTAGTAGAGAGAGAGAGGAAGATGTGAGACAGACAAGATATTACTACTGCTGACAGTAGAGAGAGAGAGGAAGTTGTGAGACAGACAAGATATTACTACTGCTGACAGTAGAGAGAGAGAGGAAGTTGTGAGACAGACAAGACATTACTACTGCTGACAGTAGAGAGAGAGAGAGGAAGTTGTGAGACGGACAAGATATTACTACTGCTGGTAGTAGAGAGAGAGAGGAAGTTGTGAGACAGACAAGATATTACTACTGCTGGTAGTAGAGAGAGAGAGGAAGTTGTGAGACAGACAAGATATTACTACTGCTGGTAGTAGAGAGAGAGAGGAAGTTGTGAGACAGATAAGATATTACTACTGCTGGTAGTAGAGAGAGAGAGGAAGTTGTGAGACAGACAAGATATTACTACTGCTGGTAGTAGAGAGAGAGAGGAAGTTGTGAGACAGACAAGACATTACTAGTGCTGGTAGTAGAGAGAGAGAGGAAGTTGTGAGACAGACAAGATATTACTACTGCTGGTAGTAGAGAGAGAGGAAGTTGTGAGACAGACAAGATATTACTACTGCTGGTAGTAGAGAGAGAGGAAGTTGTGAGAGAGACAAGACATTACTACTGTTGGTAGTAGAGAGAGAGAGGTAGTTGTGAGACAGACAAGATATTACTACTGCTGGTAGTAGAGAGAGAGAGGAAGTTGTGAGACAGACAAGATATTACTACTGCTGGTAGTAGAGAGAGAGGAAGTTGTGAGACAGACAAGATATTACTACTGCTGGTAGTAGAGAGAGAGGAAGTTGTGAGAGAGACAAGACATTACTACTGTTGGTAGTAGAGAGAGAGAGGTAGTTGTGAGACAGACAATATATTACTACTGCTGGTAGTAGAGAGAGAGAGGAAGTTGTGAGACAGACAAGATATTACTACTGCTGGTAGTAGAGAGAGAGGAAGTTGTGAGACAGACAAGATATTACTACTGTTGGTAGTAGAGAGAGAGAGAGGAAGTTGTGAGACAGACAAGATATTACTACTGCTGGTAGTAGAGAGAGAGAGGAAGTTGTGAGACAGACAAGATATTACTACTGCTGGTAGTAGAGAGAGAGAGAGGAAGTTGTGAGACAGACAAGATATTACTACTGCTGGTAGGAGAGAGAGAGAGGAAGTTGTGAGACAGACAAGATATTACTACTGTTGGTAGTAGAGAGAGAGAGAGGAAGTTGTGAGACAGACAAGATATTACTACTGCTGGTAGTAGAGAGAGAGAGGAAGTTGTGAGACAGACAAGATATTACTACTGCTGGTAGTAGAGAGAGAGGAAGTTGTGAGACAGACAAGACATTACTACTGCTGGTAGTAGAGAGAGAGGAAGTTGTGAGAGAGACAAGACATTACTACTGCTGGTAGTAGAGAGAGGGGAAGTTGTGAGAGAGACAAGACATTACTACTGTTGGTAGTAGAGAGAGAGAGGTAGTTGTGAGACAGACAAGATATTACTACTGCTGGTAGTAGAGAAGAGAGAGGAAGTTGTGAGACAGAGAAGACATTACTACTGCTGGTAGTAGAGAGAGAGAGGAAGTTGTGAGATAGACAAGACATTACTACTGCTGACAGTAGAGAGAGAGAGGAAGTTGTGAGACAGACAAGATATTACTACTGCTGGTAGTAGAGAGGGAGAGGAAGTTGTGAGACAGACAAGACATTACTACTGCTGGTAGTAGAGAGAGAGGAAGTTGTGAGAGAGACAAGACATTACTACTGTTGGTAGTAGAGAGAGAGGAAGTTGTGAGACAGACAAGACATTACTACTGCTGGTAGTAGAGAGAGAGAGAGGAAGTTGTGAGACAGACAAGACATTGCTACTGCTGGTAGTGTAGAGAGAGAGAGGAAGTTGTGAGACAGACAAGATGGTGAAAGATTTAAAATTAATGGTAATAATGGTAATGGCTTAAAAAAACTAAACCTTATGAAGACAACACATGCTTGAGCTGGCTGGTGGCATGTGATAACACAAAACACCTGTCCACCAGTACCAACACTGTGACAGAGACAACACAGGACTGAGTTGACTGGTGGTATGTCATAATACAAAACACCTGTCCATTCTTTCGGGTGTTCCAGTTGTTCAATCAATGGAAATGCTTGCTCATGAAATTAACATATAGGTGAGTTTTCCATAGTCACATATGATCTTAACAGAATTCTCAGGGAGATTCAGTATGACATTGTGCGACAAGGCTAGCTCTTTGAATTACAGCTACAATCCATCCAAACAGTTTCTGTCTACCCAATTTCCTACCCAAAGTATTAAGTCAACCTGAAGTTACGATACATTTGCCAACGATGCCATGCAATGGGATTGAACCTGGGACCTAATGATTGTCAAGTGAACTTCTTAACCACCTGGCCAGCAGCAACATTAAGGGTTACAGTTCTATCCAACTGATTCTGGCATGGATGAGTTGTAAATATCCAAACGTTCTCCCTCATACACACCCATTTACCAACCACCCCAATCCCCACACACCTCTCCCACCAAAGCCCTCAGTCCACACTGTAAAGTAGTTGTGATAACAACATGACAAAAAGCACACAGTCCACACTGTAAAGTGGTCATGTAGGTGTCACAACAAAAAGCAGCCCACACTGTAATGTGGTCGTGTAGGTGTCATGACAAAGATCATCCAGCCCACACTGTAAAGTGGTTGGGTAGGTGTCACAACAAAAAGCACCCAGTACTCACTGTAAATGTGGTTGACATTAGGAAGGGCATCCAGCTGTAGAAACCAGTTCTGTATGAGCAAGACATGGTCACAACAAGATAAGTCATCCAAGCCATGCCAGCATGGAAAAATGGAAGTTTAACAGTGATGATGATGACGAATTGATTGTGAAACTATTGTAATAAAGGTTAGCTACGTAGACCATACTTACTGAACAGAGAGAATGTCTGATTCTGTTGAAAGTGTAACATTCATGAGGTAATAAAACTTGGCCAAAAGTGGTTTACCATTGATGTCTAAAATATTCACTTTCGCTACAATATCTTTACCAAGTTCCACCTAGAGAAAAACAAAATGAAAAATAGAAATTACTATACCAATAGAAACCTTATGATAGAAAAAGTATCAGATTTATTGGCATATGAAGTCTTTCATTACATTAATCTATAAAAAACAGTGTTTCCCCATTTAGCTGTATGCCACATATGTAGGAGGTGAAAAGAGGGAGGAGTGATAAGTAGAGAGATAGTGTGTGTGTGTGAAAGAAAGGTAGATTGTTTATGTCACGTCTGTCAACAATTTAGTTTCTATGGTGACAACACTACCTCTCAATATTTCACACATACACCCTTTCTCTCTTGTATTTATTGGCATATCAAGCCTTACATTACCATAATTCTAATGAAAGACACCGCTTATTATTTGTAAATAATTTTGAAAATAATCAAGTGTGCTGCTCCCTCCCCACTTTCCTTTACTTCCATTATATACTGTATATACTTGAATATAAACCAATCTGAATACAGGCCAACCCTTTATTCTATGTCTAAGAAATGGGTAAAAATCCAAACCCCATTTATAAACCAAGGCAGGTAATCAACACATTATGTGTAGATGGTGTAGCTTTGAAATTTTCATGAGTGAATAATATATCTATGAAGTTTTAATATTTTAATATTTTGATATTTAAAATGTTTTAAGTGTCGTTTAAAGTATAGTTTTTGTTTCAGAACATAAAAAAAAACAATAAGAAATATGAATTTCACCTCCAAAGTGAAACAGGTGTAATATTCACCTCCAAAGTGGAAATATTTTAGCACCAATTTTGAATTTGGTGAAAATCAGCAAAATATTGACCTTGAAAATGTTAAACTGATGTTATTCACATTTCTTTGTCATGTTGTATATAGTATAGTATATAGTTTTAACTGTATGTATATTTACATCATGTTGTATATAGTATATAGTTTTAACTGTATGTATATTTACATCATGTTGTATATAGTTTTAACTGTATGTATATTTATGTCACGTATATAGTATAGTATATAGTTTTAACTGTATGTATATTTACGTCTCGTATATAGTATAGTATATAGTTTTAACTGTATGTATATTTACATCATGTTGTATATAGTATATAGTTTTAACTGTATGTATATTTACGTCACGTATATAGTATAGTATATAGTTTTAACTGTATGTATATTTACATCATGTTGTATATAGTATAGTATATAGTTTTAACTACGTATATTTACATCATGTTGTATATACTATATAGTTTTAACTGTCTGTATATTTACGTCACGTATATAGTATAGTATATAGTTTTAACTGTATGTATATTTACATCATGTTGTATATAGTATAGTATATAGTTTTAACTATGTATATTTACATCATGTTGTATATAGTATATAGTTTTAACTGTATGTATATTTACATCATGTTGTATATAGTATATAGTTTTAACTGTATGTATATTTACAATAATATAGGCTGGAAATTTGTAATCTTTTGTAAAATTTTAAAATGTTTACATTCTCTTATGATTCTGCTGCAGCTAAATGTGAACAATATCTGTTAAATCACACTCCAGTTCACTACAGTAATGACGAAAGGCAAAGTTAACCTTCGCGGGATTTGAACTCAGACCATAACTCTTTGGTTGCAAAGCATGGCGTCCGACCCTCTACTGATTGGTAAGAATGTGTGTAATTTATGTATAAAAGAATACGTACCTTGTCAATAACATAGAGGTGTATGTAACCAACTCCAGACACTTGAACTGTTGTAGAAGGGGGCTGTGACAGATCCAAGCAAAGATCATGAATCTTTACTTTGGTGATTCCATCCAGTCTAGGTATAACCTGAACAATAAAATATAAATGCTATCTTAATCAGAAGAAACTGATAAAAGCTGAAAACTAAACAATCTATATTCTTATTTAATTCTGATTGTAAATCTTAATTTATACAACAGATAATTGAGCTCTATTTTGCAGTTTGTTTGTTTTTTAAATCTTTCTGAGGTCTTGCAGTGATCAAAACCACCTCTTGTGTTGGTGCTGCAAAAAAAATGCACCCAGTACACTCTGCAAAGTATTTGACAATCGAATGGAGACAATGTAGGGTAAAAGGGACTCTCTAGTCTTGTCAAGAACATAATGACGTCTCTTGTGTTGGAGTCTTTATAAAATGCACCCAGTACACCCTATAGAGGTAAGGACAGAAGGTGACAACATGAGGTTGAGGGGGCAGATTAATTCTCTTTTTGAGGACGTGGCCAACTCTAGTGTTGGAGTCATTATAAAATGCACCCAGTACACTTTGCAAAGAGGGCAGAGGCCATATAAAACTGCACCCAGTCCAACCCATGCTAGCATAGAAAGCACGAGAACAGTTTATATACATAATCAACTACAGAAGTACTTAGCTAAAAGTAAGCCCCTCTACCTGGCATTTGTCAACCTGGAGAAAGTTTTTGACAGAGTCCCCCGTACCATAATCTAGTGGGCTCTTTAGAAAACTAGGAGTAGAGGAGTGGCTTGTGAAAGCTGTACAAGCGATGTATAGGGGAGCAGTCAACAAAGTTAAGATTAACAATGACTATAATGAAGAACTTAGCTAACAGGTAGGTGTTCATCAGAGCTCTGTTCTTAGCTCTCTCGTGTTTATTATTGCCCTACAGGCTATAACAGAAGAGTTTAAGACTAGCTGACCATGGGAACTCTTGTATGCAGATGATCTAACATTTATAGCTGAATCTATAGTGAATTAAAGAAGAAATTCCAAATCCAGAAGCATGGCTAAGAATAAAAGGATCTTAAAGTTAACCTGACAAAGACTGAGGTCCTAATAAGTAGAAGGGAAAACACTGGCCTTGCTCAGTGTGCGGGAAAAGCATAGATAGAAATTCCATTCTCTGTCCCAAATACAAACTATGGGTACACAAGAGATGTAGTGGATCTCAGGTAGGTTAACTAAGAATATAGGTTTTACATGTGGCCATTGCACAGGAGCAAACACCCACAGAAAACAAGCTCTATCTAATTCTTGGAGGGTTCAGTAGAAGCAGTAGACAGCTTCTGCTACCTGGATGACCAAATCAGCAGTGGAGGCAGGGGTTCCAAAAGTACAGTAGCCAGAGTAAGAATAAGATGGAAAAAGTTCAGGCAGCTACTACCATTACTAGCTATTCAAGATTTTTCCTTCAAAATGAAGGGCAGATTTTATAATGCATGTATATGAACAGCAATGTTGCATGGTAGCAAGGCCTGAGCACTGTGACAGAGGAGCTGCAAAGATTGGAAAGAACTGAAGCTTGCATGCTCTGATGGTTGAGTAATGGTAATATAAATGAGAAACAGGGCATAAGAGGAATCAGATACAGTGTGCAGGAGAGGAGATTGCATTGGTATGGACATATGATACATATGAAGGATGACAGCTGTATAAAAAGGTAGAGCACTCAAAGTTGATGGCAGGAAGACGCAGGAAGAAAGGTGATGACACAGGATAAAGCTATTTGGTGTTATGCAGTTATACAGAAGATCCACCTTCCCCTGTGCACAGGTTGAAGCATACATCTTGTATGCACCTTCCCCTCCCACATCATAACACTCCACCCATGCCCTAACACCCTATCCCTTATCCATGTCCCTAGATCTACCTCCTCAATCCTCACACACCTCTCCCCAACTAAGTCCCTAGCCCACAGTGTAAAGTGGTCATTCTGGTGCCATGACAAAATGTCCCCAGCCCACTGTAAATGTAGTTGGCGTTAGGAAAGGCATTCAGCTGTAAAGGTATTCAGCCAGAAACAATTTTGTATGAGCAAGACAGTCACTTGATCTGACTTGTCTCACAACGGGACAACTTTTGTCTAACCCATGCTAGCATAGAAATATGGATGTTAAATGGTGATGACGAATCTAAGCTACAATGAAGGGAAGGTGTCATCATGATCATCATAATAATTGTTTCTACTTTTGGCACAAGGCCAGCAATTATTCCAGTGTATTACTGGTACTTTATTTTATCGACCTCGTAAGGATGAAAGGCAAAGTTAACCTCGGTGGGATAATAATAATCATCAATGTCCACATTCCCTGCTAACTAGGATCATTTTACATCTGTTTTCATTGCTGGTCTGGGTTGGATGGTTGACTGGACTAGAACAATCTACTCTTGCTTCTACATTCCATTTAGGTCAGGGTTTCTATGACCAAATGTTCTTCCTAATATCTAGCATGACCCACAATGAGTGGAATCAAATGATGAGTAAAAGAGTTGTTTAAGGGAACAGTCTATTTGTGGAATTAACAGACTGAGTATTCCAAAGATCTGTACAATTGACGTAATAGGGAGGACCTTTCAGTTGTGTGAAGAACATAACAGACTGCCTAGTGCTGATAATCTACTTTATAAACACAGAGTACATGCCGTAAAGTGGTTGAAGGGCATCCAGTCATAGAAACCTTGCCAAACATGGGGTTAGGAGGACCCTTCAGTTTGTTTCAAAAGACACAACTTCTCTACACATGATATGGCTTGTATGGGAGCCAACTTCAGTACTGACTTGATCTATGTAGACCCACAGTCCTTGCTAGCAGGGAAAGCGTTAAATGATGATGATACAGCATGACACAGTATGTGACAAGACTGGCCATTTGAATTACAGGTACATCTGATGGGCTTCCAAACAGTTTCTGTCTACCCAGTTTCACTCACAAAGCATGGGACGACCCAAGCTGTGGTAAATGACTTCGAAAGATGCTAAACAGTAGGTTTGAAGAGGGCACCTAAAGAATATGAAGCAAACATCATAAACATGGACAACAAGTGGAGTAAATCTTCTATTGTTTATGAGCAGACAACAGAATATGGCACTTACCTGTATGGTGTTGTTATGGCTAATAAGTCTGACATCGACAAAGGAGGTAGGAAGAGATTCCACATGGAAGTAGCCAGAACCTTTATTGATCTTCAACGAAGCCTGCAAAATATAAGAAATATGGTAACACAGAATAATGCATTGTTTCTAGAACTTTCATTCTTTAATAATGTCTTTACAATAAAGTGGTATAAGTGTTAATTGTATTGGTAGTGGTGGTAGTAGTGGTGATTGGTGGTAGTGGTGACAATGGCGACTGATGGCGGTGGTAGTGTTGGTGATGATGGTAGTGACTTTAGCCCTTCCATTACCATATTTCTAATGAAAGACACTGTCTATGTCATTAACCCTTTCATTACCATATTTCTAATGAAAGACACTGTCTATGTCTTTAACCCTTTCATTACCATATTTCTAATAAAAGACACTGCCTATGTCATTAACCCTTTCATTAGCATATTTCTAATGAAAGACACTGTCTATGTCATTAACCCTTCCATTACCAGATTTCTAATGAAAGACACTGTCTATGTCTTTAACCCCTTCATTACCATATTTCTAATGAAAGACACTGTCTATGTCTTTAACCCTTCCATTACCATATTTCTATTGAAAGACACTGTCTATGTCTTTAACCCTTCCATTACCATATTTCTATTGAAAGACACTGTCTGTCTTTAACTCTCCCATTACCATATTTCTATTAAAAGACACTGCCTATGTCATTAACCCTTCCATTACCATATTTCTATTGAAAGACACTGCCTATGTCATTAACCCTTTCATTACCATATTTCTAATGAAAGACACTGTCTATGTCATTAACCCTTTCATTAGCATATTTCTAATGAAAGACACTGTCTATGTCTTTAACCGTTCCATTACCATATTTCTATTGAAAGACACTGCCTATGTCATTAACCCTTTCATTAGCATATTTCTAATGAAAGACACTGTCTATGTCATTAACCCTTTCATTACCATATTTCTAATGAAAGACACTATGTCTTTAACCCTTTCATTACCATATTCCTAATGTAAGACACTGTCTATGTCATTAACCCTTCCATTACCATATTTCTATTGAAAGACACTACCCATGTCATTAACCCTTTCATTTCCATATTTCTAATGAAAGACACTGCCTATGTCTTTAACTCTTTCATTACCATATTTGATGAAAGGCAGACTGTATGATGCGTGTATCCGAACAGCAATGTTGCATGGTAGTGAGACTTGGGCGCTGAAGGTGGAAGACTTACGTAGATTAGAGAGAAACGAAGCCTGCATGCTCCGATGGATGTGTAACAGTAATATACGTAAACGACAAAGCATAAATGAATTGAGAGAGAGACTGAGCATAAGAGAAATCAAATGGTGTGTGCAGGAGAGGCGGTTGCACTGGTATGGACATGTGATGCGTATGAAGAATGACAGCTGCATAAAAAGGTGCAGAGCACTAGAAGTCGATGGAAACCGCGGAGTGGGGAGACCCAAGATGACCTGGGATGAGGTAATAAAAGCCGACCTTACCCAATTACACCTCTCAAAGGCAATGACACACGACCGTGACCTCTGGCATCACGCAGTAATACAGAGTACCTGACCTCCCATGGGTACAAGCTGAAGCATATAGACAATATGCCCCACACCCCCCACCGCAAGGTGGTCGTGCCACGGCAAAAAACCACCCAGCCCACACTGTAAAGTGGACAGTGTAGGCGCCACGAAAAAGCACCCAGCACTCACTGTAAATGAGGTTGGTGTTAGGAAGGGCATCCAGCTGTAGAAATCAAGCCAAATCAGTTCCTGTATGAGCAAGGCATGGTCAGCCGACCAGACACTGACCACAACAGGACAACCCGTCTAACCCATGCTAGCATGGAAGAACGGACGTAAAACGGTGATGATGATGATGATGATGATGATGATTTCTGATGAAAGACACTGTCTATGTCATTAACCCTTTCATTACCATATTTCTAATGAAAGACACTACCTATGTCATTAACCCTTTCATTTCCATATTTCTAATGAAAGACACTGCCTATGTTTTTAACCCTTATATTACCATATTTCTAGTGAAAGACACTGTCTATGTCATTAACCCTTTCATTACCATATTTTTAATGAAAGACACTACCTATGTCATTAACCCTTTCATTTCCATATTTCTAATGAAAGACACTGCCTATGTTTTTAACCCTTATATTACCATATTTCTAGTGAAAGACACTGTCTATGTCATTAACCCTTTCATTACCATATTTCTAATGAAAGACACTACCTATGTCTTTAACCCTTTCATTACTAATGAATGCTTATGATGTTTAAATCTTTTGAAACTTAAAGTATTTGGACAGATTTAGCAACTTTCTCATTATTAAGCTGATGTTTGAAACAAAGATTCTTACATTAATTTATGATGAAAGGTTTGGGGATGAATATAAAGTTTAAAATATACATTTATATAGGGGCTGAGAGGACTTGTCTGGATGATCATATGGGAACCTCTCTAGAGCTAGTATCATCAAAATACATCCTGTAAGATAGTTTGTGTATGGAAACCATACCAACTATGGAATGTATGAGTGAGATCGGGTTACTCCAACCTGTCTCAAACCATAACAACCTATCCTACCCATTCCAACTGTGAAAATACACAAATGATGATGATGATGATGAACATTATAAAAATGTAACATCTTTGAATGATAGAAGCAAGGAGTAGTTTCAGGCAGTTTGCTATTAAAAGGGTTAATATGGCAGCTACAGTGTAACTTTGCTACATGGTATAAACAACTATGAAGAACATGTAACACACAAGAACATTATTATTATGGCAGTGAATTGGCAGTATCGGTAGAGGGTTGGACGGCATGCTTTCTAGCATAGTTACGTCCCTTTACAGTGAGTTCAAATCCCGTTGAGGTTAACTTTGCCTTTCATCCTTACAGGGTCGATAAAATAAAGTACCAGTAATGAACTGGGTAATTGCTGGCCTTGTGCCAAAAGTAGAAACAATTATTAACTGGTCTATAATTAACTATTATTAACTGGTCTATAAATAACTATTATTAACTGGCCTATAATTAACTATTATTAACTGGTCTATAATTAACTATTATTAACTGGCCTATAATTAACTATTATTAACTGGCCTATAATTAACTATTATTAACTGGCCTATAATTAACTATTATTAACTGGCCTATAATTAACTATTATTAACTGGCCTATAATTAACTATTAACTGGTCTATAGTTAACTATTATTAACTGGTCTATAAATAACTATTATTAACTGGTCTATAAATAACTATTATTAACTGGCATATAATTAACTATTATTAACTGGTCTATAAAGGGCGGTGGATTGGCAGTATCGGTAGAGGGTCGGACGCCATGCTTTCCAGCATAGTTACGTCCCTTTACGATCTGAGTTCAAATCCCGCCGAGGTTGACTTTGCCTTTCATCCTTACGGGGTCGATAAAATAAAGTACCAGTAATGCACTGGATAATTGCTGGCCTTGTGCCTAAAGTAGAAACAATTAACTGGTCTATAATTAACTATTATTAACTGGCCTATAAATAACTATTAACTGGCCTATAATTAACTATTATTAACTGGCCTATAAATAACTATTAACTGGTCTATAATTAACTATTATTAACTGGTCTATAAATAACTATTATTAACTGGCCTATAAATAACTATTATTAACTGGTCTATAATTAACTATTATTAACTGGTCTATAAATAACTATTATTAACTGGTCTATAATTAACTATTATTAACTGGTCTATAAATAACTATTATTAACTGGTCTATAAATAACTATTATTAACTGGCCTATAAATAACTATTATTAACTGGCCTATAATTAACTATTATTAACTGGCCTATAATTAACTATTATTAACTGGTCTATAAATAACTATTATTAACTGGTCTATAAATAACTATTATTAACTGGCCTATAAATAACTATTATTAACTGGCCTATAATTAACTATTAACTGGCCTATAATTAACTATTATTAACTGGTCTATAAATAACTATTAAAACTGTTGGCCTTGTGGCTAAATAAGAAACTTAACATCAGTATTACAATAGAAAATATAAATATAAGGAAAAACTTACTTTGTTTGAAGGATGATTGAATATTGACAAAGTGTCTGGTGTGATGTATGGTCCATCAACAAGATTTAATTCAAGGGACTGGCTAATTATTCCACGAAGACGGGACTGAAATAAATAATATGCTAGTTAGTTACAGTTGTTATAGTGAAGGTGTATGTCTAGTACAGGGGGCGTGCAACAGGCGGCTCACAGGCCACAACCCGGCCCGCCAGACCAGTGAAAGTGGCCCGCGATGACCGTTTTTAATTTTTACCTTGTAGGCTTATTCAGAATTTTTTCATAACCGTAATACTTCTGTTAGTTGACCTATACTAAACGGCTTCACTGATAGGGTTATGTGTGTTATAATTTCCCAGTTCCATGTTATGGAAAGAAGTTGTGGTGAATCTATGGAATAGTGCTTAATAAATATTAATGGCCCTAATAGTTGTTCCAATGTTCAAAAGTGGCCCACCAATTGAATATGTTACACATCCCTGGTATAGCAGTTAGGGTGTTCAACTCAGTCACCTCATTTACACAGAAATTTGAAGTTGGTTAAAATCAGCAAAATACTGACCTCGAGTATAAACCGACCCCCATTTTACCATCGATTTTTTTTTTTGTCACATATTTCTTGTCTTATATACAAGTATATATGGTAAGTTTAGGTTTTAAGTGACACGAGCTCACTATGAAATCACTATTCTCACTTTGAAGTGACATACTATTTTTGAAATCATTCTCAATTTGATCTGACATGTGCCCATTTTGAAATCATTATTCTCACTTTAAACCAGGGGTCTCAAACACAGAGCCCTGCAAACTAATTTTCTGTCTCTCAGCTGAACAATATCCATGACAAATATTTTCCAAAAACCTATTAATTTTTCCCTTGCCCCTTCCATACAATTTACCTGTGAAACACAAGAAAATGGAAAAAAAGGAATTTACCAAAAGTAAAAATGGAATTAAGGAATATTTGTCCCTCTACATTTTATACTAATTCACATATCTTCCTTGAGCAAGACACTTTATTTCACATTGCTCCAGTTTACTCAGCTGTAGAAATGAGATGATAGGTCCATATTATTCCACTGCAAAGTGGACGTGGAGGCATCACAGAAAAAAAGCACCCAGCCCACACTGTAAAGTGGACATGTAGGCGTCACGGGAAAAAAGCACCCAGCACTCAATGTAAATGAGGTTGGTGTTAGGAAGGGCATCCAGCTGTAGAAAGCCAGAATCAGTTCCCGTCCCACCCCTGCAAGCAGGGAAAAGTGGACGTAAAATGATGATGATATCCCACTATTATGTGTATTTATTTTCATGAAAAAGTAATAAATAGCAGCCTATCAGCTGTATTACAGACTAGTATTATAACTGGTGGATATCACCCCCCCCCCCCCCAGTCTTGGTCTGCTGTGACCCAAGATGTTATGGCCCTTTTAAGTCCTTTAATATTATAACTGGTGGATATCATCCCCTCCCAGTCTTGGTCTGCTGTGACCCAGGATGTTATGGCCCTTTTGAGTCCTTTAGTTTGAGACCCTCTGATATAACATATCGTTACAACTACAGACACTGCAGTCTCTCCATCTTAGTTGTTTTGTCTGGCCTTCTTCAGGTACCTGTCATATTCACAACGTTACCGAATACAACAGGCGCCTGAAGATGGCTGGATGGCCCAACAGTTGGTACCCTGGGTTATGATGAACCAAGGTGAGGTTCTAGCTTGCAGTAAAGTTAAAGAATTACTTACTTGAAGTGGAATTTGGTAGTGAGAGAGGTAGCGTGAAATATAATATTGACAGGAAACAGTGACAATCACTGTGCCGGGCTTACCAAACATTCCCACAACTTGGTAACCTGAATAATGAGAAAAAATTAACAGAAATGATTTCAACAACAGATATCATCATTTTAACATTTGCTTTCCCTGCTAGCAAGGGTTGGACAGGTTTACAAAGACCAAGTCAGTACTGAAGCGGGGTTACTGACTTCCCAGACAGACCAGAGATATGTATCTCGCTTACATATGGTCTCACGTTCTACTGAGTACTCAGGAGAGGTTGTCATGTCTTTCACACAACTTTCACAATACTTTTTTTGACAAGGTTTCTACGGCTGGATGTCTTTCCTATCACCAACCACTTTACAGCATGTACTGGATGTGTTTATCCTGTATGGCACCAACACTAGGAAGACTGTCATGTCCTTGACACAACTAAACGGTCCTTCCAGCCATTTGTTTGGCAAGCTTTCTATGGCTGAATACCCTTCCTATCACCCACTCAACTATTTACAAGTTCTGGACACACTATATCGACATGGGCACACAATATGGCAGAGTGGTTAAGAAATTCACTTCACAATCATAAGAACTTTGCTTTAATCCTACAACATGGTATTTTGGGACAAATGTCATATACAGTGAACCCACGGCATTCGCGGTCCCGGTTATCCACGAAACTTCATGTGGCAGTAGTCCTTTGGTGGTGGCAGTAGTCCTTTGGTGGTGGCAGTAGTCCTTTGGTGGTGGCAGTAGTCCTTTGGTGGTGGCAGTAGTCCTTTGGTGGTGGCAGTAGTCCTTTGGTGGTGGCAGTAGTCCTTTGGTGGTGGCAGTAGTCCTTTGGTGGTGGCAGTAGTCTTTTGGTGGTGGCAGTAGTCCTTTGGTGGTGGCAGTAGTCCTTTGGTGGTGGCAGTAGTCCTTTGGTGGTGGCAGTAGTCCTTTGGTGGTGGCAGTAGTCCTTTGGTGGTGGCAGTAGTCCTTTGGTGGTGGCAGTAGTCCTTTGGTGGTGGCAGTAGTCCTTTGGTGGTGGCAGTAGTCCTTTGGTGGTGGCAGTAGTCTTTTGGTGGAGGCAGTAGTCCTTTGGTGGTGGCAGTAGTCCTTTGGTGGTGGCAGTAGTCCTTTGGTGGTGGCAGTAGTCTTTTGGTGGAGGCAGTAGTCCTTTGGTGGTGGCAGTAGTCCTTTGGTGGTGGCAGTAGTCCTTTGGTGGTGGCAGTAGTCCTTTGGTGGTGGCAGTAGTCCTTTGGTGGTGGCAGTAGTCCTTTGGTGGTGGCAGTAGTCCTTTGGTGGTGGCAGTAGTCCTTTGGTGGTGGCAGTAGTCCTTTGGTGGTGGCAGTAGTCCTTTGGTGGTGGCAGTAGTCTTTTGGTGGTGGCAGTAGTCCTTTGGTGGTGGCAGTAGTCCTTTGGTGGTGGCAGTAGTCCTTTGGTGGTGGCAGTAGTCCTTTGGTGGAGGCAGTAGTCCTTTGGTGGTGGCAGTAGTCCTTTGGTGGTGGCAGTAGTCCTTTGGTGGTGGCAGTAGTCCTTTGGTGGTGGCAGTAGTCCTTTGGTGGAGGCAGATCCTTGTGGCTTTTAGTGAATACAAAAGAATTCACAATGGTTAAATTCACTAAAAACCACAAAATATATCTCCACCATTTCTTTCCAGGGTGTCCAAATGGGTAATAGGCATAATACTGGTCAAACGTGTTGGCCCCACCCATATAAGAGAGGTTAACTAAAGGTTTACCTTCAGCCCTAACACCCTGTTGATACACCCAAAATATCTGTTCTACTTCCAAAGTAAAAAAAAAGTGTTGTTTCAAGTTTCACTATATTAAGTGTTGTATTTCATGGTAAAGGGTTTCACTATATTAAGTGTTGTATTTCATGGTAAAGGGTTTCACTATATTAAGTGTTGTATTTCATGGTAAAGGGTTTCACTATATTAAGTGTTGTATTTCATGGTAAAGGGTTTCACTATATTAAGTGTTGTATTTCATGGTAAAGGGTTTCACTATATTAAGTGTTGTATTTCATGGTAAAGGGTTTCACTATATTAAGTGTTGTATTTCATGGTAAAGGGTTTCACTATATTAAGTGTTGTATTTCATGGTAAAGGGTTTCACTATATTAAGTGTTGTATTTCATGGTAAAGGGTTTCACTATATTAAGTGTTGTATTTCATGGTAAAGGGTTTCACTATATTAAGTGTTGTATTTCATGGTAAAGGGTTTCACTATATTAAGTGTTGTATTTCATGGTAAAGGGTTTCACTATATTAAGTGTTGTATTTCATGGTAAAGGGTTTCACTATATTAAGTGTTGTATTTCATGGTAAAGGGATTCACTATATTAAGTGTTGTATTTCATGGTAAAGGGTTTCACTATATTAAGTGTTGTATTTCATGGTAAAGGGTTTCACTATATTAAGTGTTGTATTTCATGGTAAAGGGTTTCACTATATTAAGTGTTGTATTTCATGGTAAAGGGTTTCACTATATTAAGTGTTGTATTTCATGGTAAAGGGTTTCACTATATTAAGTGTTGTATTTCATGGTAAAGGGTTTCACTATATTAAGTGTTGTATTTCATGGTAAAGGGTTTCACTATATTAAGTGTTGTATTTCATGGTAAAGGGTTTCACTATATTAAGTGTTGTATTTCATGGTAAAGGGTTTCACTATATTAAGTGTTGTATTTCATGGTAAAGGGTTTCACTATATTAAGTGTTGTATTTCATGGTAAAGGGTTTCACTATATTAAGTGTTGTATTTCATGGTAAAGGGTTTCACTATATTAAGTGTTGTATTTCATGGTAAAGGGTTTCACTATATTAAGTGTTGTATTTCATGGTAAAGGGTTTCACTATATTAAGTGTTGTATTTCATGGTAAAGGGTTTCACTATATTAAGTGTTGTATTTCATGGTAAAGGGTTTCACTATATTAAGTGTTGTATTTCATGGTAAAGGGTTTCACTATATTAAGTGTTGTATTTCATGGTAAAGGGTTTCACTATATTAAGTGTTGTATTTCATGGTAAAGGGTTTCACTATATTAAGTGTTGTATTTCATGGTAAAGGGTTTCCTATATTAAGTGTTGTATTTCATGGTAAAGGGTTTCACTATATTAAGTGTTGTATTTCATGGTAAAGGGATTCACTATATTAAGTGTTGTATTTCATGGTAAAGGGTTTCACTATATTAAGTGTTGTATTTCATGGTAAAGGGTTTCACTATATTAAGTGTTGTATTTCATGGTAAAGGGTTTCACTATATTAAGTGTTGTATTTCATGGTAAAGGGTTTCACTATATTAAGTGTTGTATTTCATGGTAAAGGGTTTCACTATATTAAGTGTTGTATTTCATGGTAAAGGGTTTCACTATATTAAGTGTTGTATTTCATGGTAAAGGGTTTCACTATATTAAGTGTTGTATTTCATGGTAAAGGGTTTCACTATATTAAGTGTTGTATTTCATGGTAAAGGGTTTCACTATATTAACCCTTTAACATTCACATTGAATTGTCAAATGTCATGTTCATCTATTCGCATTATTTTCACTTAATTATACTCAAGAGGGTTATCAATTTTATTTGTTTCTAATTACTTTAATTTTCTATGTGCAGACTTGAAATTTTGTCAGTAGATGTTTAAATAACTATAATTTACAATTATATATTTTTACCTGATTTTTTTTTGTTAAATTTGACTTTTATGGGCAGGTAAAATTAATTAACAGGTGTAAAAATAATAACTTTATGGATAAACACAAAAATTTAAACTTTATCTGCCTTACCTGTTAGATTTGTTGCAAACAAATCCAATAATGATCTAGATGCTGATTTCCATCAATTCTAGCAGTTTTCCGAACAGGTGAATTAATTAAAAATGCAGGTGTAATCAGTACAATGTTTTAGTCTTTCTCTACATTCCAGGCAAATATTTTCATTGAAAAAAATGTATAAAACCTTTTCACCAGTCAAAATAATATTGGCAATGTACTCTTACACAATGTACGGTGTAAAATTACGTAACAGAATGTTCCCAATATATAAGTTCATTAACAGGTGTGATGCAGGTGTGTCACAATGAATGCAGGTGTTTTTGTATATGTGTGCTAATATATTTTTAAAATATTGTTTTCAATATTGTCAGACAATATTTCTATCGTGATACTGCCCAAAGCACCCTTTACATAAGGGCACTTTGCAAAAGGAACACATAAATAGGGTTTAGATTGCGTAACCTTTAACAGTTTTTCTCTTTTGCAAAGAGCACAATCGGCAAACCTTCCTCCTACCATCAATTCTCTCCACTTTATGAAAATCAATATTTTCTTTGTGGACCACTGCTAATTTTGATTTTTTCCCAGCTTTGTGTTTGCGAGAAGTATATCCCCCACGTAGCTGGGATGCAATGTCCACGCGAAATTTCATGTGGCAGTAGGCCTTTGGTGGTGGCGGATCCTTGTGGCTTTTAGTAAATACAATATAAGAATTCACAATGGTTAAATTCACTAAAAACCACAAGATGTATCTCCACCATTTCTTTCCAGGGCGTCCAACTGGGTAATACGCGCAATATTGGTCGGATTTGTCAACCCCACCCATATATTTATTGTAGGAGAGGTTAACACCTGGTTGTTGGTTAGAACTCAGGAACAAAATTTGCCGTTTGTCTTTGAACACTGTGGCTAACATGTTCTCTTTTTGCATTTGGAGAATGTCTCCTCTGTTTTTTAGTTTCGCAACTTTTATTTCTTGGGGTAGCCCTTTCCGATTGCTCATTATTGTGCCGCAGGTGTACGTATTTACAAGGGCAAGATCCTCTGCTAAAAGCACCGAAGAAAAAAAACGGTCATAATAAATGTGTGTGTGTTGAAAGTGGAAGGGTTGAGTCAGCGACCACACAACATCGTAACCCAACCCGTGCTTTCTCTCTCCGTTAAGTTTTTTTCCTGTGTAAACATCAAAGTTTACACAGTATCCCGTGTCCGATTCACACAGTTCCCACACTTTGATGCCCCATTTGGTGGGTTTTGCTGGCATATACTGTCTGAAATGAACCCTACCCTTATACCCAATCA
This sequence comes from Eledone cirrhosa, assembly GCA_964016885.1. Taxonomy (NCBI): domain Eukaryota; kingdom Metazoa; phylum Mollusca; class Cephalopoda; order Octopoda; family Eledonidae; genus Eledone; species Eledone cirrhosa. The sequence continues at coordinate 41,486,871 of OZ024755.1, forward strand.
TAGCTTCATCAACACTAAGATTTTTTTCCAGGTAAATACATACTTTTAAATTTTTCCGTCAACATTTCAATTAATGGTCGTACTTTGTACAGTGGGTCGTAATTCGATTCATTTCTACCAGGGGCATTTGTAGTATCAACCAGATGCAAATACTGGTTTAATTTTATAAATCTCGTTTTGGCCATAATACTAGATATATAAGGGTCACCAAACCTTATATCAGTACTCCAATAATTCCACAGTCGTGGAAATTGTTTAATACCAAACATAATGTTTATGGTAAAAAACGCTTTCATTTCGGCAGAATCTGTCGGACGCCATAAAAGATCGGGTTTTGCTCGATTAGAAATCTGTTGTTGTGCATAGCGATTTGTCTCTTCTGCCACAACTTCGAAGAAAGTTTGTGGTAGAAATAAAAAAAAATAATCCAGAGCTTTAGCATCGGGTGGTAATGTGTGTTGTGGTCCAGAATTTTCATTAAAATCCGAAACATGTATCGGTGTTGTTTCTTTCAACCACGTTGGTGTTTTTTCAATGGTGTCAGATATCTCTTCGCTTTCACTTTCAAAGTGACTATCATCATCATCAGATATATCAGAAATAAATATATCTGATTCATTTGAAGATAAATCACTGATATTATCTTCTGTTTCTTTTTTATCTTGAATGTCGTAGGATGTAAAACCTTCAAAATCGTTGTCGCTGCTTTCGGAAGCCATGTTACAATTTCAAAGTTAAAAACACGTGTTATCACAAGGTCTTTAACTATACTAAGAGTTAATTTTCGCGCGTAAGGGCTTTATCTCGCTGTAATCTCGAATTGACGAGATTTTGATGATGTCAATGTTTATTTTTAGAAGGAGATCTACGAGTGATCTGAAATGTCGGTTTTTGTCGGTTTGAATAAATGAAAGGGGACATAATTTTGTCGGTTTTTGTCGCTTTGAACGCTAAAGGGTTAAGTGTTGTATTTCATGGTAAAGGGTTTCACTATATTAAGTGTTGTATTTCATGGTAAAAGGTTTCTCTCAAATTAACGAGGTTTTCATGACGTTCTTGTTTATTTTTTAGAACAATATCTTAGTGGGTGTCTGCGGCCGGATTTGGCTGGTTTGAACAAATATAGGGGAAATAATTTTGGTCGGATTGAACACTAAACAGTTAAAAGTACACGTTTGTGGAATGCTCAGCCACTTGCATGTTAATTTCACAAGCTGTTGCATTGATTGAACAATTGGAGAACTTATTGACAAAATTGACAAAAGTTCATTCCATGCCAAAAAAAAAATGAGAAGAGTTGGTCATGGAATGTCTGATGATAGATCTGCTCAAAGCTGATCTAGAGTTAAACAACAATAGGACTCATCAGTCACATCAAGGATATGACAATCTCATTAGTGATGGTGTCATAATACACCAAGTACACTCTGTAAAGCGGTTGATACTAAGGTCATCAAGCTGTAGTAACAATGAGAAAACTGGAAGAGATGTAAGTCAGGGTCCCCAACCTGTCTACGAGGACAGTAACTGATTATTTATTGACCTGGTCTGTAATGATCCATCAAACCCATGGGACAGGGGACTTAAAGTGATGATGAAGTGAATATTTTATCATCATCATCAGTTTACATCTATTTTCCCCACTTGCATGGGTTAGATATGTTGTCCCTCTCTGAGGCTGGACAGGCAGGTCAACCAATATATTCCCTTATATCATTCAACAAATAGTAAAAAGTAGAGATTAATCTTACCAACAGCTGACCCCTTCGCCGTGTCTATTTTCATTGGTTCAGCGAGATTAAGGGACGCCAGGGAGGCATCTGACAACTTCCAGTCAAACTTGAGAGATGAAAAATTATCAAATTTATGTCCTTGGTTATCAGTGACTGTTAATAGGACTGTCAGATCTTGTTTGCAGTGTACTGGGATCTACATTGAAATAAACAAATATAAATAAATAATCACAAGGGAGATGTGGGCCCCCAGCCCATCTGAGAGATCAGTAGTCCTGACTCAGTTGGTGATGACTGGTTCAACCCTTGCTAGGAGAACAGATGTGAAATGATGATGAAGCACACAAATACTCGCATTTGTAGGCCCACCAATACACACACTTGCAAGCATGCACACACATACACATGCAGAGAGAGAGAGGGAGAGAGAGAGAGAGAGAGAGACTCAAATCAGTACTTTCTAATTTCTATGAAAAATTCAACTGAGAGAGACTGGAAGGTGTGAGATAATAGGTAGATCATATTCAGATAGGTAGGTAATATTGTAGTAAATAGAGAGAGACTGAAAGATAACAGGTAATATTGTAGAAGAAATCTACTTACTACTTGATTGGAATCCAAGAAAACAGGACATGGTGGTAAATCTGTCTGTTTAGAAATAGTTGAGACCTGGGGTTGTAGATGAAGACTAACTGGTTCAGCACAGATAAATCTGAAATATGGAACAAAGTTCATATTTAAGCCTTTCATTACCAGATTTCAAATGAAGAACACTATATGTTACAATAAATGTTGAAGACAAGCAAGAATTTGGAAAGATTTAGTAAAATAACTGACATTTTCATTATCAAGACTAGCAGAAAAACCACCCTTTGGGTGGTTTTCTGCTAGTATGTGTAGTGTGCATATTGATATTATATGCAAGTATATATACATGTAGATATGATACATCAAGTAAAATCGTAATTGACAATATACATAGAAATTGAACGAAGACGTTGTTACACTGTCTTATGTAATCAGTAACGTAATCCATGATACATTAAAAAAAGACGGTATTATATATAAACTGCATTAGGAGAAAATAAGTGACAGAAATATATGAATGTTTATATAAGCGATGGCCAGCCGGAAGTGTTGACATTTGAAAATTTTAAAGAATTGAATCTTAAAATAAGCAACAAAATTATTTATATTTAATCAAAAATAACGAAATTTAGGAGATAAATTATGTAATATTCATTCATTATTCATTCAAAGTAATTCAACTTATTTTACAAACGGGATAAAAAAATATATTCTGGACGCTGTCCCGCACTCCTTACTTTATTATAGTTTAGATGGTGTTAAAGTTCACACATCCATGGATGCAAAACTGTGGACACATCATCCATGTGGCATCCTAGATTCACAGGTGTTTTGGGTCTTATACACCTTGAAAGAGGTGACCCGAGGTCAATCAGGCCCCAGTCTATGTCTAAATGACATGCCTCTGACACCACCTGTGTCTAAATGACATGCCTCTGACACCACCTGTGTCTAAATGACATACCTCTGACACCACCAATCAACAATGGAAAGTTTGAATTTAACCATTTCGATATGAAAAACTCTACCATTTATTTTCAAACATCTTTGAAAATAATCAAAAATTTTGAATGATTTAGTAATGTAACTAATTTCTTATTATTAAATTGGGTGTTTAGAACATAATTTAACAAAGGATCTTACATTAAATTGGTGTTTGGAACATAACTTAATGATTCTTACATAAAATTATGAAGGTTTTAAGATAAACATTTCAAAACAAACAATTTAGTATCCTTGAAGCTGGTTTCTAGCAGTTTAGTCTCAAATAGGTTATATACAAACACTTTACAATTAGAAGTTTCACCTTACAAAAGTGGTTGGTATGATAAAGGGTTAATATTTTCAGTATTACTAAAATATAAATTTGAAGAGAACTGAAAAATATTCTCGCTACAGTTTCAATTTAAGTAAAACTCTAGGATTTGACTGTGATAATATTCAGAATCTCATTGCTGCAATGTTTAAAGGGATGAAATAAGGTATGTGTTTTTTTATAGTTGACACCTGGGTAGGTTCAGCTGGCTTCCTATCAGGTTTTATCTCATAGGAGGTTTCTTGGATATTTTAATAAGGATCCCAGTCCTATGTTGTTCTTACACCACACACCTAGGTAGGTTTAGTTGGCTTCCTAAGAGATTGCATCTGAAAAGAGGTTTCATGGATGCTTTAATAAAGGTCCCACACCTATCATCTTGTTAGAGGTCACACCTATGTAAATTTCGTTGGCTTCCTATAAGACTGTATCTCACAGGTGTTTCAACCCTTTAGCATTTAAACCAAACTTATCTGGTCAGAATTCTCTCACCCCTTTCTGTTCAAACTGGCTGCTCATACTTATGTTAAGGTATTTTTCTCAAAATAAATAACATCAAAATCTCAGATTCGATATTATGTAAGATAAAGCCTTACCTCAAAAAAACAATAGTATATATAGAATAATGTAAATGCTAAAAGGTTAATGATAGGAGCTTCAATCCTATTGACCATAATGAACTGCCCAATCCAACTTTATGAGCGTGTCCAAGGGGCTATGTGTCTTTACAAGAGACTGTTACTTACTTGACAGTGGTTTCTACAACAACTGGTAGGAGATTAGTATGTGTGGGTTTATTTCCAACTTTCAGTTTTATAATCTGTAGAGAGATAAGTAAAATAATTATTTCTCTCTTCCTTCTGTGTACTTGGGAATGACTCATAAAATTGTTATTGTAAGACAGTTACAAGAGAAGTAGAGAAAAAAGAGCAAGAAATTGTTTGATCCGGAGAGGGTTGACAGTTTGGTGAAGTAGCCTGAACACAGAGTTAGGAGAGGAGGAATGGTTAGAGTAGTAATGACAATGAATGAGAGAGAGCCTGAAGTCATAAGGAAGAGAAAAGAAACAGGGACCCGTTTAAAGTAAAGGTTGGATTATATAAAGGGATCAATATTAAGCTGACAATTATTAGTAGTTCTGATGGAGGTACTGGCTTGAAACATAAAAGAAGGTTTATCATGGGAGTTGATTTATGCAGATAACCTGGTGTTGATTAACTGAGTATGGACAACCTGAAGATGAAGAATAGACAGAAGGAATGTATGGAAGCAAGAAGTATTAATGTAAATACTGGAAAGATATCCATAAAGAATATGGACATTGGAAGGTGCCCATGTGCAGTGTGTAGAAAGGGTGTTGTAATGGACTCCAATGAATATACTGGGGAGGGATACACCACACATGTAGTGGTGGTGAGAAGTGATTACTAAATATTGTGGCAGCAACAGTATATATGGAGGGTACTACAGATGGAGGAGATACTGAGCTGGGTGCTGGGATGGGGTGGGGATAGGGTACTACAGATGGAGGAGATACTGAGCTGGGTGCTGGGATGGGGTGGGGATAGGGTACTACAGATGGAGGAGATACTGAGCTGGGTGCTGGGATGGGGTGGGGATAGGGTACTACAGATGGAGGAGATACTGAGCTGGGTGCTGGGATGGGGTGGGGATAGGGTACTACAGATGGAGGAGGTACTGAGCTGGGTGCTGGGATGGGGTGGGGATAGGGTACTACAGATGGAGGAGGTACTGAGCTGGGTGTTGGGATGGGGTGGGGATAGGGTACTACAGATGGAGGAGGTACTGAGCTGGGTGTTGGGATGGGGTGGGGATAGGGTACTACAGATGGAGGAGATACTGAGCTGGGTGCTGGGATGGGGTGGGGATAGGGTACTACAGATGGAGGAGATACTGAGCTGGGTGCTGGGATGGGGTGGGGATAGGGTACTACAGATGGAGGAGATACTGAGCTGGGTGCTGGGATGGGGTGGGGATAGGGTACTACAGATGGAGGAGGTACTGAGCTGGGTGCTGGGATGGGGTGGGGATAGGGTACTACAGATGGAGGAGGTACTGAGCTGGGTGTTGGGATGGGGTGGGGATAGGGTACTACAGATGGAGGAGGTACTGAGCTGGGTGTTGGGATGGGGTGGGGATAGGGTACTACAGATGGAGGAGATACTGAGCTGGGTGCTGGGATGGGGTGGGGATAGGGTACTACAGATGGAGGAGATACTGAGCTGGGTGCTGGGATGGGGTGGGGATAGGGTACTACAGATGGAGGAGATACTGAGCTGGGTGCTGGGATGGGGTGGGGATAGGGTACTACAGATGGAGGAGATACTGAGCTGGGTGCTGGGATGGGGTGGGGATAGGGTACTACAGATGGAGGAGATACTGAGCTGGGTGCTGGGATGGGGTGGGGATAGGGTACTACAGATGGAGGAGATACTGAGCTGGGTGCTGGGATGGGGTGGGGATAGGGTACTACAGATGGAGGAGATACTGAGCTGGGTGCTGGGATGGGGTGGGGATAGGGTACTACAGATGGAGGAGATACTGAGCTGGGTGCTGGGATGGGGTGGGGATAGGGTACTACAGATGGAGGAGATACTGAGCTGGGTGCTGGGATGGGGTGGGGATAGGGTACTACAGATGGAGGAGATACTGAGCTGGGTGCTGGGATGGGGTGGGGATAGGGTACTACAGATGGAGGAGGTACTGAGCTGGGTGCTGGGATGGGGTGGGGATAGGGTACTACAGATGGAGGAGGTACTGAGCTGGGTGTTGGGATGGGGTGGGGATAGGGTACTACAGATGGAGGAGGTACTGAGCTGGGTGTTGGGATGGGGTGGGGATAGGGTACTACAGATGGAGGAGATACTGAGCTGGGTGCTGGGATGGGGTGGGGATAGGGTACTACAGATGGAGGAGATACTGAGCTGGGTGCTGGGATGGGGTGGGGATAGGGTACTACAGATGGAGGAGGTACTGAGCTGGGTGCTGGGATGGGGTGGGGATAGGGTACTACAGATGGAGGAGGTACTGAGCTGGGTGTTGGGATGGGGTGGGGATAGGGTACTACAGATGGAGGAGGTACTGAGCTGGGTGCTGGGATGGGGTGGGGATAGGGTACTACAGATGGAGGAGGTACTGAGCTGGGTGTTGGGATGGGGTGGGGATAGGGTACTACAGATGGAGGAGGTACTGAGCTGGGTGTTGGGATGGGGTGGGGATAGGGTACTACAGATGGAGGAGGTACTGAGCTGGGTGCTGGGATGGGGTGGGGATAGGGTACTACAGATGGAGGAGGTACTGAGCTGGGTGTTGGGATGGGGTGGGGATAGGGTACTACAGATGGAGGAGGTACTGAGCTGGGTGCTGGGATGGGGTGGGGATAGGGTACTACAGATGGAGGAGATACTGAGCTGGGTGCTGGGATGGGGTGGGGATAGGGTACTACAGATGGAGGAGATACTGAGCTGGGTGCTGGGATGGGGTGGGGATAGGGTACTACAGATGGAGGAGATACTGAGGTGGGTGCTGGGATGGGGTGGGGATAGGGTACTACAGATGGAGGAGATACTGAGCTGGGTGCTGGGATGGGGTGGGGATAGGGTACTACAGATGGAGGAGATACTGAGCTGGGTGCTGGGATGGGGTGGGGATAGGGTACTACAGATGGAGGAGATACTGAGCTGGGTGCTGGGATGGGGTGGGGATAGGGTACTACAGATGGAGGAGGTACTGAGCTGGGTGCTGGGATGGGGTGGGGATAGGGTACTACAGATGGAGGAGATACTGAGCTGGGTGCTGGGATGGGGTGGGGATAGGGTACTACAGATGGAGGAGATACTGAGCTGGGTGCTGGGATGGGGTGGGGATAGGGTACAACAGATGGAGGAGATACTGAGCTGGGTGCTGGGATGGGGTGGGGATAGGGTACTACAGATGGAGGAGGTACTGAGCTGGGTGCTGGGATGGGGTGGGGATAGGGTACTACAGATGGAGGAGGTACTGAGCTGGGTGCTGGGATGGGGTGGGGATAGGGTACTACAGATGGAGGAGGTACTGAGCTGGGTGCTGGGATGGGGTGGGGATAGGGTACTACAGATGGAGGAGATACTGAGCTGGGTGCTGGGATGGGATGGGGATAGGGTACTACAGATGGAGGAGATACTGAGCTGGGTGCTGGGATGGGGTGGGGATAGGGTACTACAGATGGAGGAGATACTGAGCTGGGTGCTGGGATGGGGTGGGGATAGGGTACTACAGATGGAGGAGGTACTGAGCTGGGTGCTGGGATGGGGTGGGGATAGGGTACTACAGATGGAGGAGGTACTGAGCTGGGTGCTGGGATGGGGTGGGGATAGGGTACTACAGATGGAGGAGGTACTGAGCTGGGTGCTGGGATGGGGTGGGGATAGGGTACTACAGATGGAGGAGATACTGAGCTGGGTGCTGGGATGGGATGGGGATAGGGTACTACAGATGGAGGAGATACTGAGCTGGGTGCTGGGATGGGGTGGGGATAGGGTACTACAGATGGAGGAGATACTGAGCTGGGTGCTGGGATGGGGTGGGGATAGGGTACTACAGATGGAGGAGATACTGAGCTGGGTGCTGGGATGGGGTGGGGATAGGGTACTACAGATGGAGGAGATACTGAGCTGGGTGCTGGGATGGGGTGGGGATAGGGTACTACAGATGGAGGAGATACTGAGCTGGGTGCTGGGATGGGGTGGGGATAGGGTACTACAGATGGAGGAGATACTGAGCTGGGTGCTGGGATGGGGTGGGGATAGGGTACTACAGATGGAGGAGGTACTGAGCTGGGTGCTGGGATGGGGTGGGGATAGGGTACTACAGATGGAGGAGGTACTGAGCTGGGTGCTGGGATGGGGTGGGGATAGGGTACTACAGATGGAGGAGGTACTGAGCTGGGTGCTGGGATGGGGTGGGGATAGGGTACTACAGATGGAGGAGATACTGAGCTGGGTGCTGGGATGGGATGGGGATAGGGTACTACAGATGGAGGAGATACTGAGCTGGGTGCTGGGATGGGGTGGGGATAGGGTACTACAGATGGAGGAGATACTGAGCTGGGTGCTGGGATGGGGTGGGGATAGGGCACTACAGATGGAGGAGATACTGAGCTGGGTGCTGGGATGGGGTGGGGATAGGGTACTACAGATGGAGGAGGTACTGAGCTGGGTGTTGGGATGGGGTGGGGATAGGGTACTACAGATGGAGGAGGTACTGAGCTGGGTGCTGGGATGGGGTGGGGATAGGGTACTACAGATGGAGGAGGTACTGAGCTGGGTGCTGGGATGGGGTGGGGATAGGGCACTACAGATGGAGGAGGTACTGAGCTGGGTGCTGGGATGGGGTGGGGATAGGGTACTACAGATGGAGGAGGTACTGAGCTGGGTGCTGGGATGGGGTGGGGATAAGGTACTACAGATGGAGACTGAGCTGGGTGCTGGGATGGGGTGGGGATAGGGTACTACAGATGGAGGAGATACTGAGCTGGGTGCTGGGATGGGGTGGGGATAGGGTACTACAGATGGAGGAGGTACTGAGCTGGGTGTTGGGATGGGGATAGGGTACTACAGATGGAGGAGGTACTGAGCTGGGTGCTGGGATGGGGTGGGGATAGGGTACTACAGATGGAGGAGGTACTGAGCTGGGTGTTGGGATGGGGTGGGGATAGGGTACTACAGATGGAGGAGGTACTGAGCTGGGTGCTGGGATGGGGTGGGGATAGGGTACTACAGATGGAGGAGGTACTGAGCTGGGTGCTGGGATGGGGTGGGGATAGGGTACTACAGATGGAGGAGGTACTGAGCTGGGTGTTGGGATGGGGATAGGGTACTACAGATGGAGGAGGTACTGAGCTGGGTGCTGGGATGGGGTGGGGATAGGGTACTACAGATGGAGGAGGTACTGAGCTGGGTGTTGGGATGGGGATAGGGTACTACAGATGGAGGAGGTACTGAGCTGGGTGCTGGGATGGGGTGGGGATAGGGTACTACAGATGGAGGAGATACTGAGCTGGGTGCTGGGATGGGGTGGGGATAGGGTACTACAGATGGAGGAGGTACTGAGCTGGGTGCTGGGATGGGGTACTACAGATGGAGGAGGTACTGAGCTGGGTGTTGGGATGGGGTGGGGATAGGGTACTACAGATGGAGGAGATACTGAGCTGGGTGCTGGGATGGGGTGGGGATAGGGTACTACAGATGGAGGAGGTACTGAGCTGGGTGCTGGGATGGGGTGGGGATAGGGTACTACAGATGGAGGAGGTACTGAGCTGGGTGTTGGGATGGGGATAGGGTACTACAGATGGAGGAGGTACTGAGCTGGGTGCTGGGATGGGGTGGGGATAGGGTACTACAGATGGAGGAGGTACTGAGCTGGGTGTTGGGATGGGGTGGGGATAGGGTACTACAGATGGAGGAGATACTGAGCTGGGTGCTGGGATGGGGTGGGGATAGGGTACTACAGATGGAGGAGGTACTGAGCTGGGTGCTGGGATGGGGTGGGGATAGGGTACTACAGATGGAGGAGGTACTGAGCTGGGTGTTGGGATGGGGATAGGGTACTACAGATGGAGGAGGTACTGAGCTGGGTGCTGGGATGGGGTGGGGATAGGGTACTACAGATGGAGGAGGTACTGAGCTGGGTGTTGGGATGGGGTGGGGATAGGGTACTACAGATGGAGGAGGTACTGAGCTGGGTGCTGGGATGGGGTGGGGATAGGGTACTACAGATGGAGGAGATACTGAGCTGGGTGTTGGGATGGGGTGGGGATAGGGTACTACAGATGGAGGAGGTACTGAGCTGGGTGTTGGGATGGGGTGGGGATAGGGTACTACAGATGGAGGAGGTACTGAGCTGGGTGCTGGGATGGGGTGTGGATAGGGTACTACAGATGGAGGAGATACTGAGCTGGGTGCTGGGATGGGGTGGGGATAGGGTACTACAGATGGAGGAGGTACTGAGCTGGGTGTTGGGATGGGGTGGGGATAGGGTACTACAGATGGAGGTACTAAGCTGGGTGTTGGGATGGGGTGGGGATAGGGTACTACAGATGGAGGAGGTACTGAGCTGGGTGTTGGGATGGGGTGGGGATAGGGTACTACAGATGGAGGAGATACTGAGCTGGGTGCTGGGATGGGGTGGGGATAAGGTACTACAGATGGAGGAGGTACTGAGCTGGGTGTTGGGATGGGATGGGGATAGGGTACTACAGATGGAGGAGATACTGAGCTGGGTGCTGGGATGGGGTGGGGATAGGGTACTACAGATGGAGGAGGTACTGAGCTGGGTGCTGGGATGGGGTGGGGATAGGGTACTACAGATGGAGGAGGTACTGAGCTGGGTGTTGGGGTGGGGTGGGGATAGGGTACTACAGATGGAGGAGGTACTGAGCTGGGTGTTGGGATGGGGTGGGGATAGGGTACTACAGATGGAGGAGGTACTGAGCTGGGTGTTGGGATGGGGTGGGGATAGGGTACAACAGATGGAGGAGGTACTGAGCTGGGTGCTGGGATGGGGTGGGGATAGGGTACTACAGATGGAGGAGATACTGAGCTGGGTGCTGGGATGGGGTGGGGATAGGGTACTACAGATGGAGGAGGTACTGAGCTGGGTGCTGGGATGGGGTGAGGATAGGGTACTACAGATGGAGGAGGTACTGAGCTGGGTGCTGGGATGGGGTGGGGATAGGGTACTACAGATGGAGGAGGTACTGAGCTGGGTGCTGGGATGGGGTGGGGATAGGGTACTACAGATGGAGGAGGTACTGAGCTGGGTGCTGGGATGGGGTGGGGATAGGGTACTACAGATGGAGGAGGTACTGAGCTGGGTGTTGGGATGGGGTGAGGATAGGGTACTACAGATGGAGGAGATACTGAGCTGGGTGTTGGGATGGGATGGGGATAGGGTACAACAGATGGAGGAGGTACTGAGCTGGGTGCTGGGATGGGGTGGGGATAGGGTACTACAGATGGAGGAGATACTGAGCTGGGTGCTGGGATGGGGTGGGGATAGGGTACTACAGATGGAGGAGGTACTGAGCTGGGTGCTGGGATGGGGTGGGGATAGGGTACTACAGATGGAGGTACTAAGCTGGGTGTTGGGATGGGGTGGGGATAGGGTACTACAGATGGAGGAGGTACTGAGCTGGGTGTTGGGATGGGGTGGGGATAGGGTACTACAGATGGAGGAGATACTGAGCTGGGTGTTGAGATGGGGTGGGGATAGGGTACTACAGATGGAGGAGGTACTGAGCTGGGTGTTGGGATGGGGTGAGGATAGGGTACTACAGATGGAGGAGGTACTGAGCTGGGTGTTGGGATGGGGTGGGGATAGGGTACTACAGATGGAGGAGGTACTGAGCTGGGTGTTGGGAATGGTGTGGGGATAGGAAACTGTGAAAATATTGTTACTTTGGAGACATGATGGAGAAAGTGGATGAGGTTTGGTGAGGGTGAGATGTAGACAGAAGTTGCAAGAACTGAGTGATGTGTTGAGATGGAGTGTTGCTGAAATTGGAGGGAAAAGTTTGTTCTGCATGTGAAAGTAGTGCCATTATTTATGGGACACATGGCTGATGTGGAGCAGCAGAGAAACCTGGAAAAAACAGAAATGAGAATTGTTTGGTGGATATGTGGTAGCTCAATGAATTGCAAAGGATGACGGGAATGAGACATGGAATGGAATGGTTGGGTGATGTATTAAGGAAGGATGAAAGTGATTGGGTGATGGGAATAGTAGCAGAGATGAATGGGAAGAGAAATAGAATGAGATGTTTAGGTCTTGTGTTGAAATTGACTGGGTGACGTGACTGGGTGAGAAGAGTGACGTGACTGGGTGAGCGGAGTGACGTGACTGGGTGAGCGGAGTGACGTGACTGGGTGAGAGAAGTGACGTGACTGGGTGAGAGAAGTGACGTGACTGGGTGAGCGGAGTGACGTGACTGGGTGAGAGAAGTGACGTGACTGGGTGAGAGAAGTGACGTGACTGGGTGAGAAGAGTCACGTGACTGGGTGAGAGAAGTGACGTGACATAAATAAATGTAGAAGGTGGTAAAAGAGTAAGACTAGAAAGCCATGGCTAAAAATGAGGAGCAAATGAAAGCAAGGATGTTAGTGTGTTGGAGAAGCCTGTTTAGGGGCATGCAGGGTTAACTTGTTTGGATCTTAACCCTGCAGACCTCTTGACAGGTTTAGCAGGGAAAATAGACTTAAAATGTTTATTGTTGTGAGATGTACACATTAAGCGACATTAAGGGATAGAAGATGTATAAACTCACCTGTTCCCCCATTCCTACACACACAACTTGAAAAGCATGAAGACCACCTTTAAAAAGACACAAAATATGGAATCGTTTTTAAATATAGGAAATTAATTATATATTTAAATATATATCAGAAGACCTGACATCCTACGGGTACAAGCCAAAGCTGAAGAATTTAGACAGTATGTCCCACCTCCCTCACACCGTAAAGTGGTTGTGTAAGTGTCACGACAAAAGAGCACCCAGCACTTACTGTAAATGAGGTTGGTGTCAGGAAGGGCATCCAGCTGTAGAAATCAAGCCAGAATCATTTCTGTATGAGCAAGACATGGTCACCTGGCCTGGCATTGCCCACAACAGGACAACTCGTCTAGCCCATGCTAGCGTGGAAGAATGGACATAAAACGGTGATGATGATGATATATCAAAGCTCACAACATACATCAAGAAATATGAATGAGTGTTTATTTTATCGACCACGGAAGGATGAAAAGCAAAGCTGACTTTGGCAGGATTTGAACTAAGAGAAAAGAGTCCTAACTAAATGCTGCAAAGTATTTTGCCTCATGCAAACAATTCTGTCAATCCACCACCCTTTAACTAATAATTATTTCTACTTTTGGCACAAGGCCAGCAATTACCCAGTACATTACTGGTACTTTATTTTATCAACCCCATAAGGATGAAAGGCAAAGTTAACCTCGACAGGATTTGAACTCAGACCGTAAAGGGACGTAACTATGCTGGAAAGCATGGTGTCCGACCCTCAACCGATACTGCCAATTCACTTAACTAATAATGATTTCTAACAGAGGTACAAAGTAACAGTTATACTGATGTTTATGATCCACTAGGTTAGATTGAGCTGAGTTTAACTAGTGAATCTACAGCATCAGAGTTGTCCATGATCCACTAGGTAAGATTGAGCTGGGTTTAACCAGTGAGTCTACAGCATCAGAGCTGTCCATGATCACCTAGGTTAAATTGAGCTGGGTTTAACCAGTGAGTCTATAGTATCAGAGTTGTCCATGATCCCCTAGGTTAGATTCAGCTGGGTTTAACCAGTGAATCTACAGCATCAGAGTTATCCATGATCCCCTAGGTTAGATTGAGCTGGGTTTAACCAGTGAATCTACAGCATCAGAGTTGTCCATGATCTCCTAGGTTATATTGAGCTGGGTTTAACCAGTGAATCTACAGCATCACCAACAAGTTGTCCATACATGGTGATTTACAGACATCTGATGCAGATATTTGTCAGCCAGTCATGATTCCAATAGCAGCATCATATATATGAGGAAGAGATAGCTCAACATCCAACTTGATTATGTTAATCCATGTTTTTAGCAGTCCACCTGGCTGAGAGGGGCTCTGATGTAAATGTATCAGAGATGAGTTCACCTAGCAGGAGGTGGAGTGCATATTCAAACCAACGGAGCCACCTTTTGGACAAAACTTTACTGGAGAGATCAATATACAAACGCACAAACACTGTAAATCTCTAAACAATACATTAATTTCTGAGAAACAATTCTAAGACTTACGGTGGAGACTGAACTCAATTCCAGATAAATGAGAAAAACTAACAAAGTTGGCACTTGGTAACACTGAAAGAAAAAATAGAATTATTAGTGTTTATCTTAGAAGCTCAATATCTAAAAGAAAAATACACATAACATTATCAAAATTATTTCCCTTTGAATATGAATTAAAAACAGTTTTCTAAAAAACCATAGGGTAGAGGGCTCTTTAGTTGAGTCTATAACCAACAATCTCCCTAATGCTGGTACCACAATAAAATGCAGCCAGCATACTCTGTAAAGTGGTTGGTGATAGGAAGGACACCCAGTCATAGAAAGAAAACCAAACAATGGGCTGAGAAGACCTTTTAGTTGCATCAAGGGTATGTCAACTTTTCTAGTGTTACACAACAAATGTACCCAGCACACGTGGTGCTGTGATTAGTGATAGGAAGGATATAGAGTCGTAGAAAACCTGCTAAGCAAAAGCTGGGAAGACTCTTTAACTCTGTCAAAGATGTGATAACCTCCCTGGTGCTGGAGCCATTATAATACACCTGGTACACTCTGCAGAGTGTCGGAATGTATGTGACTTGGAGAGGGCAACCAATCTTGGGTGGCACTGGCTCCAATGAAATACTGACTTGGTCGGTGACAATCCATGGAACCCTTGTTAACAGGTAAAACTGGGATGAGACTCCATGGAACCCTTGTTAACAGGTAAAACTAGGGTGAGACTCCATGGAACCCTTGCTAACAGGTAAAAAACTAGGGTGAGACTCCATGGAACCCTTGTTAACAGGTAAAAAACTAGGGTGAGACTCCATGGAACCCTTGCTAACAGGTAAAAAACTAGGGTGAGACTCCATGGAACCCTTGCTAACAGGTAAAAAACTAGGGTGAGACTCCATGGAACCCTTGCTAACAGGTAAAAAACTAGGGTGAGACTCCATGGAACCCTTGCTAACAGGTAAAACTAGGGTGAGACTCCATGGAACCCTTGCTAACAGGTAAAACTAGGGTGAGACTCTATGGAACCCTTGCTAACAGGTAAAACTAGGGTGAGACTCCATGGAACCCTTGCTAACAGGTAAAACTAGGGTGACAATCCATGGAACCCTTGCTAACAGGTAAAACTAGGGTGAGACTCCATGGAACCCTTGCTAACAGGTAAAACTAGGGTGACAATCCATGGAACCCTTGCTAACAGGTAAAACTAGGGTGACAAATCTTGATGTACAATATATCTGAAAAGATTTCATTGAAAGAGCACCAGTTTTCTCAATTTCTCACCCCTGTTTACATCCTTCCTCAATATCAGCAGGCAAATATCTATAAGTTTGTTAATTCAAATGTTTCAAACATCTTTACTAATGGACAGATCTTAATGTTCAATATTGGAATAAAAACGTAATTTATAATTGGATGCAGTCCTAGTTCAGTTTTCTAATTTATATGTCAGAGGATGTTGAGAGCTAATTCAAAACTCAAAAATTAAAACTTACAGTTTTCAAAATATTCTGTAGGATCCAGCTGCCATGGTTGAGGACCTCCAGAAAACAAAATGTCTTTTGAAGAACCAAGAGTGACAATGCTTAAAGGACTTTCAGCCTAAAATTCGAAAAGAAAAACAATGTAGTTCATAATAGTTCCATAAAAGAGAAACAGGAGTTGGTCCTAATTTGGTTAGTTTAATAGTTCTGTAAATGAGTGAAGTGAGAGTGTGGCTTTGTCAAAGAGTGAAGTGAGAGTGTGGCTTTGTCAAAGAGTGAAGTGAGAGTGTGGCTTTGTCAAAGAGTGAAGTGAGAGTGTGGCTTTGTCAAAGAGTGAAGTGAGAGTGTGGCTTTGTCAAAGAGTGAAGTGAGAGTGTGGCTTTGTCAAAGAGTGAAGTGAGAGTGTGGCTTTGTCAAAGAGTGAAGTGAGAGTGTGGCTTTGTCAAAGAGTGAAGTGAGAGTGTGGCTTTGTCAAAGAGTGAAGACAGAGTGTGACTTTGTCAAAGAGTGAAGTGAGAGTGTGACTTTGTCAAAGAGTGAAGTGAGAGTGTGACTTTGTCAAAGAGTGAAGTGAGAGTGTGACTTTGTCAAAGAGTGAAGTGAGAGTGTGACTTTGTCAAAGAGTGAAGTGAGAGTGTGACTTTGTCAAAGAGTGAAGTGAGAGTGTGACTTTGTCAAAGAGTGAAGTGAGAGTGTGACTGTCAAAGAGTGAAGTGAGAGTGTGGCTTTGTCAAAGAGTGAAGTGAGAGTGGCTTTGTCAAAGAGTGAAGTGAGAGTGGCTTTGTCCAAGTCAATAAAAACATTTCATTTTCTCCTTTCTTAGCACTTATGTACTAACACAGGAGCTTCAACATTGATTCAAGACCCCAACACCAACATGACGGTTGACAGCAAATATGCTCAGAATAAACTTAGACCAAACACAACTTGCCCTTTGATAATGGTATAAAGCCCTGGTTGCTACCTTTAGCAGTGTATTATACTCACCTACAAGAGTAAACCCCTGCTACAAAGTAAACCCCTACTTATAGAAGGTTGGTATGTCATAGTTATAGGCTTGAAAAACTGAATCACTGCATCTTCTGCTTCATCAGCTGTTGTCAAGACATATAGAGAGGGAACATCTCTCATAGAGAAACTGTAGTCTATGGGGAAAGTATGTGAACCCCGTTAGTATCAGCTAATGAAAGCCCCTGTCGCCTTCTTTAAAAAGGTAAAGGCATGTATCATCCTTAAAAAACAACTTACCACAAGGGGTTTGTATGCAGCAATAGTAACAGAAGCTTGTAAAACACTGTGTAAACCTTGATAAGTGACTGTTATTCGACAACTGCCAGGCTGCTTTGCCAGGAGCTGAATGGAGGTACAGCTAGTTTTCTCAGCATCTACAGTTCCAGCATGGTCTGAAAAGCAATGAATTAATAATGATAAAACAATTATTTAAGATTTGTAATTTGTTTTGTAAGATTCTTGAAGCGACTGTGTTAAAAGAGATATTATTGTACTTTAGGAGGGTCATAGCCAATCAAACACACACACACACACACACACACACACACACACTCCGAAAAGTGAACAGAATACCTGGAGTATGAAGAGGAGGTGGACAAGGGCATTCATTGATAAGGTCGTAGAGTATGATGAAAGACCTTTCATGGATCAGAAGCCACATTTGTAAGACATTCTTGATAGTACAAAACAGCACTATGACTGCATCACAATTTATTCTAATCCTGCAAATTTTCACAACAATTTGCCCAATAGTAGACGTAAACACACACGGCAGGCTTCTACAAAGCTCCCCATCTACCACATTTCACTCACAAGGCTGTGGTCAACACAGGGCTATAGCGAAAGATACTTACCCATGTGTGTCCACGCAGTGGGAACAAACCCTAGCCGACATGCTTTAGAAGCGAACTTCTAAACCACACAGCCATACTGCGGCTATAGTAAAGATACTATAAGCATCTGAATTAACAAACCTGTTTTTAGACAATTTTCTAAATCATTTCAGGATGTTAAGAGTTGATATCTTCTTTGCCCAATTATTCCTGGGAGGGTCATGGGGAAAGAGTCCTCATGTACTCCTTCCAACAGGTCCTGTCAGAAGCAACCATCTCCAACTGATCCAGTCAGATTCCCAAGTGAGACCAGCCCAACTCATTGGATGTTATCCAATCACCTTGCTCAGGATCTCCTGCCGGTTGGTTTTGCCGGTAAAATCTGCCCAGTGATTCTTTCCCAAGACATTCTAACCACATGCCCATTGTATCGGAATTGTGATCTCTTAATTCAGAGAAGTAGCGGCTCTACCTGGAGCAACTCTCATCTACGAGCTACACACTATTGAGAAGACCCTTCAGAGGAACCCCATTTTGGCCACTTGTATTTGCAATCATTACTCAAGATTCTTGACCAAAGGTAAGGGTTGGCATGAATACCAAATTGAAGATAGTGAGTTTGGCTTTTACACTTACCTCCCTTCTTCTGATGACAATGTTGAAGCTGGCACATTACTGCACCAGCTCCTGCAATTCTTGCACTAATCTTGGGTTAATAAATATAATAGATTAATAAAACTGAAGTGAAATGCAACCAGTGTGGGTGTGTCTTTCAATGGAATTATGGCCCTCTTAAAGTACAATAATTATCTATCAGATATTACAAAACTTAGCATCAGGTGTTAAAATTACAGGTACAATTACTACTGTATTAACAGCCACAGGAGGGTTGGGTGAAAAGACAACACAAGGGAAGGTACAAACCCATAGGCCTGTGGCCCAGAGAGTAACACAAATGAAATGATCGGCTGGTTGCTATGCAGTTTAAACTTGAGTGAGGAGAGGCTGTAAGTAGATTACAAGAAAAAAAGAAGACATTTTCTATAAAATGGAAAATTTATATATGGACTGGCTTCATAAAGAACTAGAGTGAAATGGTGAAAAACTGCAGTTAAGGCATAGACCCAGTCATAAAGCCAAAACACTGGTCTGAATTGTCAGAGCAAAGCTGCGACGTAATTGCACCATAAAGTTCATTGAAGCAGTGAACTCTGTTGATACTACAACCAGAGTTTCTAGACAAGCCACACCAGCAACCAGAGTTTCTAGACAAGCCATATTAGCAACCAGAGTTTCTAGACAAGCCACATCAGCAACCAGAGTTTCTAGACAAGCCACATCAGCAACCAGAGTTTCTAGACAAGCCACATCAGCAACCAGAGTTTCTAGACAAACCACATCAGCAACCAGAGTTTATAGACAAGCCATATTAGCAACCAGAGTTTCTAGACAAGCCACATCAGCAACCAGAGTTTCTAGACAAGCCACATCAGCAACCAGAGTTTCTAGACAAGCCACATCAGCAACCAGAGTTTCTAGACAAGCCACATCAGCAACCAGAGTTTCTAGACAAGCCACATTAGCAACCAGAGTTTCTAGACAAGCATGAAACCCAATCTATGTTTCTGCCAGAATTCATGTCACATTATCCCCATGAAAGCCGATTAGTAAGATTTCATGCTACTTATAACTATAAGAAAGCCCTACAAGAGAAGCCTTGTTAGTATATTGGGTGCAACAAGGAAGCAGTGTATTTGACAGCATTGCAGCAGGAAGATGACATCTGAAGACATAAGCTGGTCAATAAGAGAGGAAGCATAAACTGCTACATGAGAGAAAAGCAATATAAGTTACTGTAAGAGAGATATTAGGTGCTAGAGGGGGTAGAAAATAGAGGAAATAAGAGAGGAGGGTAAACTGCTTTAGGAGAGAGAAGAATAAGCTGTTATTGGAGAAATAAATAAAAAGCAAGAGAACCAAAAAAGAAATCAGTGATTAAAAAGTGACTGTTATAGCTATAACAGCTTCTAAAGTCATTGTTATAGCTATGACCATAGCTATAACAGCCTCTATATAATAAAGTCACTGTTATAGCTATGACCATAGCTATAACAGCCTCTATATAATAAAGTCACTGTTATAGCTATGACCATAGCTATAACAACCTCTATATAATAAAGTCACTGTTATAGCTATGACCATAGCTATAACAGCCTCTATATAATAAAGTCACTGTTATAGCTATGACCATAGCTATAACAGCCTCTATATAATTTCTTCAGATTTACACATGAAATATCAAACTACTTCAATTACTAACAAATATGATAATTTAGAATAATAAAATGGAATTAGGTCAATATTTCAAATTAGAGTTACTAAACTACATGGAAAGGTTGATGTAAAAGTGCTGACTATATGTAACCTCATCGACCAATCACACCATAGCAATATAAACATATCTTCACTAACTGTGAAAATAACTGCTACTAGTTTCTCTATTCTTCTTGGAGATTTTCGTTTATTATGGATAGGCCGAAATGATGGAGTAACCCTAAATATATATATATATATAAATCTACGTGTTTCCAGGCAACCATGCGAAACATTATTTCAGACACAGAGTCTATGCACCCACTGCAACCCCCACAAATATCCACCATCATCTCCCCTCCGCTACCATTGACGGCAAAAGCCCAGACTTCTCAATTGGCCCCATCAATGTGAGCACAATGAAAGGAAGTACAGGAGAGATTGTAGAGTTGTTAGCACTAAAGAAAATTGGTGTAAACTGTGTGCAAGAGACTAGATGGAGGGGAGAGTCAGCTAAACTCCTTGTAGTAATAAGCATAAATGAACCTAGAGAGAAACTAGGCATAAGAAGGAATCAGATGCAGTGTGCAGGAGAGGAGACTGAGTTGGTGTGGACATGTGATACGTATGAAGGATGATAGCTGTATAGAAAGGTGCAGAACGCTCAAAGTCGATGGAAGCCTTGGAGTGAGGAGACCCAGGAAAATCGGGGGTGAGGTGATAAAAGCTGATCTTGCACAATTGCACTTCGCAAAGGCGATGATACAGAACCAAGATATCTGGCATTATGTTGTAATACAGAAGATCTGCCTTCCCATGTGCACAGGCTGAAGCACACATACAGCATGCACAACCATCACCTCTACCAACAACCCCTTCCATACACCTCCCATGAGCACAGGCTGTAGCATACACCTAGCGTGCACCACAATGTCCATCCCCTTCCATTTACCTCTCCCAGTCCACAGCCTACACTTCAAAGTGGTTGTGGGTGCGTCACGACATAAAGCATCCACCCCACACTGTAAAAAGGTTGTGTAGGCGCCACAACAAAAGGCACCCAGCCCACACTGTAAATGTGTGAGGAAGAGCATCCAGCCGTAGAAATCAAGCACAAATCAGTTGTGTATGAACGAAACAGTCCTCCGACCTGATCTCTCACAAAGGGACAGCTTGTCCTACCCATGCTAGCGTGGAAAATGGCCGTCAAACAGTGATGATATTGATCATATATATATATATATATATATAGATATATATATACACATGCATACATACACACGGTGTTTAAAAAAAATTAGATATAATTGAGATGTAAATATTCAAGAAATCATGGAATCCACATACCTTTGAATTTCTCATTCAAATTTGGAGGAATAAATCTTATGTTGCTCAACATTAAACCTGCTCAGTCTCGATCCAGAATCAATTATCTAACTTCTCCGATATTTGGTGAAATGTATTCATATTTTATGAAGGATATATATATGATTTTTATCAGTTATCTATATTTAAAATTTTTGTTAAATTTTAATATGATACTGTAACGAAGTATCATTAACCCTTTAGCATTCACATTGAATTGTCAAATGTCATGTTCATCTATTCGCATTATTTTCACTTAATTATACTCAAGAGGGTTATCAATTTTATTTGTATGTAATTACTTAATTAACAGGTGTAAAAGTAATAACTTTATGGATAAACACAAAAATTTAAACTTTATCTGCCTTATCTGTTAGATTTGTTGCAAAAAAATCCAATAATGACCTAGATGCTGATTTCCATCAATTCTAGCAGTTTTCTGAACAGGTGAATTAATTAAAAATGCAGGTGTAATCAGTACACGGTTTTAGTCTTTCTCTACATTCCAGGCAAATATTTTCATTGAAAAAAATGTATAAAACCTTTTCACCGGTCAAAATAATATTGGCAATGTACTCTGTAAATGTACGGTGTAAAATTACATAATAGAAAGTTCCCAATATATAAGTTTATACACACTTTTAAATTTTTCTGACAATATTTCAATTAATGGTCGTACTTTGATTCATTTCTACCAGGGGCATTTGAAGTATCAACCAGATGCAAATACTGGTTTAATTTAATGAATCTCGTTTTTGCCATAATACTAGATATATAAGGGTCACCAAACCTTATATCAGTACTCCAATAATTCCACAGTCGTGGAAATTGTTTAATACCAAACATAATATTTATGGTAAAAAACGCTTTCATTTCGGCAGAATCTGTCGGACAACATAACAGATCGGGTTTTCCGATATTAGAAATTTGTTGTTGTGCATAGCGATTTGCCACAACTTCGAAGAAAGATTGTGGTAAAAATAAAAAATAATAATCCAGTGCTTTAGCATCGGGTGGTAATGTGTGTTGTGGTCCAATATTTTCAGTAAAATCCGAAACATGTATCGATGTTGTTTCTTTCAACCACGTTGCTATTTTTTCAATGGTGTCAGTCAAATCTTCTCTTTCACTTTCAAAGTAACTATCATCATTATCAGATATATCAGAAATAAATATATCTGATTCGTTTGAAGATAAATCACTGATATTATCTTCTGTTTCTTTTTGATCTCGAATGTCGTCGGACGTAAAACCTTCAAATTCGTTGTCGCTACTTTCGGAAGCCATGTTACACTTTCAACGTTAAAAACACGTGTTATCGCAAGTTCTTTAACTATACTAAGAGTTAATTTTCGCGCGTAAGGGCTTTATCTCGCAGTAATCTCGAATTGACGAGATTTCGATGATGTCAATGTTTATTTTTAGAAGGAAATCTCCGTGTGGTATTAAATGTCGGTTTTTGTCGGTTTGAATAAATGAAAGGGGACATAATTTTGTCGGTTTTTGTCGCTTTGAACGCTAAAGGGTTAACTTGGAGCAACAGTTACAAAGATTATTTTTCAAATACATTGTAATTAAAACCTTAGCCACATGAGGATCTAGAATTTTCTAAAAGACAACCTCCCTAATGCTGGTACATTAAGTACACCCTGTAAAGTGTGACATAAAAAGAAAACACACCCAGTACCCCCACAGAAAGGAATATGATAAGTGAAGGAAAGTTGTGCTGGAGAAGACTTGTCAAACAAATGGAAGGATGGAAAGGCAGATAGATGTGATGGTTGAATAAGGATTTAGGTAAAGTAGTGACATAGCAAAGGAGAGTTAGTACAGGACTAGAAGGTAACATTAGTAGTGACATAAGAGACTTAGTACAGGACTAGAAGGTAACATTAGTAGTGACATAGGAGACTTAGTACAGGACTAGAAGCAACAAAGATGAAAAAATCTACAAATAAAGTTTTTACCTGGGATTAAATCAAATGAAGTTTTGTCTGAGAACTTAACAGCTAATTTTAGATGTCGACAGTCTTCAAATGCTTTTTCAGAACCTGTAAATTTAATAGATAAAGCAGATTTTAAACAAAAAAATTATATTACAATTTAGAACAGAAGTTCTCAAACTTTTTGAGGAACCCCCCCTCACAGCCACTTCGAAACCATGGTAAAATATGGAACATATGAACAAGGCGTGGTTATCTATGTCTTGTTTTGAACCATGACAAGCTAGCCAACCCAGTATAGAAGAGCTATGTTTAACAATGATGTTTTCTTTAAATAAATACCTTCAAAGTTAGCAAACATAGCTACAGGAAGGAGTAACTTGCTGTTTATTTCAGCTTCCACTTTTGATGGCAACAACTTTATTTTAGTAGGAGGTAGGACTGCAACCTAGAAAGAAAAGCAAAAAATATTTTTTAAGAGATCATCACACTAACACACACGCGGACACAAGCTAACACAATGACCCATGCAAACACACACAAACATACTCACTAACACACCCAATAACATATACATTAGCACTAACATCCACATTTATACATAACACACACAACACATTGCATGAAAGTATTAAACCCTTTTGTTAAACCCTAGTCCTTGCAGCTAAATCTGTGGGAGAGTTAGAGGCACAATTTCAAGCATGGAAGAAGAACCTAGAGTTGAAAGGCCTAAAAGTAAATTTAGCAAAGACAAAAGTCCTAATAAGTAGGAAAGAAGACAGCAAGGTTATATCATCGGGGAAATGGTCTTGTTCGATATGTCAGAAAGGGGTGGACAGAAATTTCATACAGTGCACTCAATGTAAATTATGGACACACAAGATGTAGTGGGATTTCAAGCAGACTAAGGGAAAATATAAACTTTACATGCAACAGATGCACTGGAGAAGTGAGCACAAAGAGCACATATGAAATAGAATCCCTCAGCTGTCCCCCGGGGAGGGGACTTCATAGAAGTTGTTGACAGCTTTCTCTATCAAGGTGATCAAATTAGTAGTGGGGGAAGATGCACTGAAAGTGTGATAGCTAGGATAAGAACAGGCTGCAAGAACTTTAGAGATCTATTACCATAGCTAACAACAAAATGCTTTTCACTCAGAGTAAAGGGTAGATTGTATGATGCCTGTGTGTGAACTCTAATGTTACATGGCAGTGAAACTTGGGCCTTGACTGCAGGAAACCCGCAGAGGCTAGAAAGAAATGAATTGAGTATGATCTAATGGATGAGTGTACATGAGTGACATAGTATAAGCAAACAGAGAAAAACTTGTCATAAGAGGAACTGGATGTAATGTGCAAGATAGAAGACTGCACTGGTATGGACATCTGATGTGCATGAAAGATAACAGCTGGATAAAGTGCAGGGAAACTCCAGTTACAGGGACCCGTGGAAGAGGTAGACTCAGGAAGACATGGGATGAGGTTGTGAAGACTGACCTTAGGAAACTAAATCTCACAACAGAAATGACTAAAGATCATGAGGGCTGGAGCTATGTGGTGCTAAAGAAGACCTAACCTGTAACATATATTTGTCCATACATTCAGTCGTGCCAAGGCGTGACAGCTGCCCTAGTGTTGGTGATCTACAGGATAAACACACTCAGTACATGCAAGGGTATCCAGTTGTAGAAAACTTGACAAACAAAGGGTTGAGAGGACCCTCAGTTGTGTCAAAGACATGACAACCTCCTCTGTGCACAACTGTACATAAGCGAAATGACAGATCCCTGGCTTGTCTAGGAGATCAGAGTAGCTAGCGTTTCAGTACTGACTTGGTCTACATAGACCCATCCAGCCCTTGCTAGCAGGGAAAGCAGATATTAAAACAACAATGATGATTAAAATTAGACTTTTGAACTCAGCAGCATTCTAATTCTCATGTCCTCATTGTCATAATTCCCTTAATTTAAAAATAAGTCATGTCAGAAAAAATATAAAATCATGATAAAAAAGGATCGATCGGCTGTCGTCAAATCAGACCGAGGAAACAATGTTTTCATCGGTCTTTCCAATTGCTAATACTATCTATCGGTCGCAACTCCAGGTAGAAGGAACAACGTGAAATAAAGTGTCTTGCTCAAGGACATAACGTATCGCCCAGTCCAGGAATCAAACTCACAACCTCAAGATTGTGAATCCAATTCTCTAACCACTCAGCCACACGCCTTCACTAGATAAAATATACAATAATGATCACAATGAAAGGAAGAGGGACATATCAAGAATTCTGACAGATGTTATAATATAACTTTCTCATTATTAAGCTGATGTTTACAGCATAGCTTAAAACATTCTTAGATAAAATAATGATGAAAGGGTGTTAGATAAATATAGTGTTGAAATGTGGTAATAATGAATCTACAGTAAAATGCACCAGCACTCTGCCCACCCTGGAATGTGAAAGTGCTGGTGCCATGATGGAATGCACCCAACCCACTCTGTAAAGTGGTAGTGTAAGCATGGAAAATAAACTTAAAATGATGAAGATGATAAACACTTTAACCCTTTAGCATTTAAACCAGCCTATAGTCCTATACAAATGAGACACGGTCACCCAATCAATCTTGCCTCAAGTGGGACAATTCCCGTCTAACCCATGCTAGTGTGGAAGATAGACATTAATCGATGATGATATCCAACCAGAATTCTCTCACCTCTTTCTGCTTAAACCGGCTGTAAGCAGCCACTCATAGTGATGTTAAGGTATTGTTCTCAAAATAAATAATATCAAAATCTCATAGATTCGATATTATTTAAGATAATTATGTAAGATAAAGCCTTTACCATAAAAATACAATATTTAGAGTAATCTAAATGCTAAAGAGTTAAAATAAAGTTGTGTATTGTAAAAGCAGGGTTGGTTTTAGATGGTTTTGTATGTAAAGAGTTAAAGATCACCTTTGCCATTCCAGTATGCCTATGGTTCTTGACATCAGCAGCCACAATAGTACTTATACCAAGACTGACAGGACTTGTGAAACCTTTGTTGTTTACAGAGGCAACACTAAGGTTAAATGAATTCCAAGAGTATTCACCACTACCTCCTGAAGCCTGCAACAAAACAAATATATTTGAAAATATTCACAGACCAAAAATGTTCTCATTTCATATTAAGATAATTAAAAAAGAACACAAGAAACAACAGAAAAAAATTATCAATTTAGAATCAATAATAATAATAATAATAATGTAAAGGAAAGTTTTAAAAAAAATGAAATATCCAACTCATACCAGCGCAGGTTTAGCTGTATTGGCATGAGTTTGTTCAGGTGTTCTAATTGCACTCTTAGCACAAAAACAATGCCACAGGCATTTTTCTTGAACTCCATGCCGAAATATTCTTTATTTCATGTCAAGTAAAACAGAACATAAATAAAATATCAGATTCAACTAAAAAAGATGACCCACTTAACCAGATCAAAATTCCCAAATTTCCATTAATTTATAAAAATTGTGATAGGACGAGAAATATATATATATAAAATAGTGTTTTCAAACAAAGACAAATGAAAATGTTACACCTATAACAAAACAACTCTTACCGTAAGCTTTGAGCTATAACTGAACTTTGTATTGGGTTCCCATGGGAATAATATGGAATTTGGTTCCACCACAATTTTATCATATATCTCCAGCAATTGTTCAGTCCTTAGGGGAGGTACAAACAAATGTTTCTTTTCCTTTAAAAGAAGATTATTCATAAATTAGATATTTATAGCAGTATTTAGTACAATGTGGGGGAAAAAATTAGACTCCTCTTTTTATAACACTATATGTTCAAATGATTTAATGGCAGAAATACAACTGGAGAAAAAAACTAATTAAACCATTTGTGGTCATATTTCTAATGAAGTACAGAGTATTTTAATTAATAAAGAATTTGGAGAGATTTACTAAAATTTTTAATTATTTCATTATCAAGATGGTATTTCTAACAACTCTTTAGTTTTAAACCGGTCGCATCTGGCCAAAATTCTCTCACCTCTTTCTGTTCAAACCGGCTATAATCAGTTGCTGATACTGATGTTAAGGTATTGTTCTCAACATAGATAATATCAAAATCTTGTAGATTCAATATCAAGCGAGATAATTATGTAAGATAAAGCCTTTACCATGAAAATACAATCATATATAGAGTAATGCAAATGCTAAAGGGTTAAACAAGTGTTGTTTGTTTATGGCAGTCAGCTTAGCAGATAAACAGGTGAAATTTAGTGTAAGTAGTACCATGCTTTAAGAAAATCCAATCACAGAAATGCTTCATTCAACTCATGCCAGCAAAGAGAAGATTAACATAAACATAATTGTTTGTGAATTGGTTGGCATTAGGAAAGATATCTAGCTGTAGGAATCATACCAATGTGTGAATTGGTAGGGTATAAGGGTAGGGTACATTTCAGACACTATATGCCAGTTAAACCCACCAAATGGGGCATCAAGGTGTGGGAACTCTCTGAATCAAACACAGGCTACTGTGCAAACTTTGATATTTACACGGGCACAAAAAAAATAGCGGAGAGAGAAAAAATGGATCGAGATACGATGTGTTGTCTTTGACTGAACCCTTCCACTCTCAACACAGACACATATATTTTGATTGAGATACGATGTGTGGTCTCTGACTGAACCCTTCCACTCTCAGATGTTGTGTGGTCTCTGACTGAACCCTTCCACTCTCAGATGTTGTGTGGTCTCTGACTGAACCCTTCCACTCTCAGATGTTGTGTGGTCTCTGACTGAACCCTTCCACTCTCAGATGTTGCGTGGTCTTCGACCGAACCCTTCCACTCTCAGATGTTGTGTGGTCTCTGACTGAACCCTTCCACTCTCAGATGTTGTGTGGTCTTCAACTGAACCCTTCCACTCTCAGATGTTGCGTGGTCTTCAACTGAACCCTTCCACTCTCAGATGTTGCGTGGTCTTCGACTGAACCCTTCCACTCTCAGATGTTGTGTGGTCTCTGACTGAACCCTTCCACTCTCAGATGTTGCGTGGTCTTCGACTGAACCCTTCCACTCTCAGATGTTGTGTGGTCTTCAACTGAACCCTTCCACTCTCAGATGTTGTGTGGTCTCTGACTGAACCCTTCCACTCTCAGATGTTGTGTGGTCTTCAACTGAACCCTTCCACTCTCAGATGTTGCGTGGTCTTCAACTGAACCCTTCCACTCTCAGATGTTGCGTGGTCTTCAACTGAACCCTTCCACTCTCAGATGTTGCGTGGTCTTCAACTGAACCCTTCCACTCTCAGATGTTGTGTGGTCTTCGACTGAACCCTTCCACTCTCAGATGTTGCGTGGTCTTCAACTGAACCCTTCCACTCTCAGATGTTGCGTGGTCTTCAACTGAACCCTTCCACTCTCAGATGTTGTGTGGTCTCTGACTGAACCCTTCCACTCTCAGATGTTGTGTGGTCTCTGACTGAACCCTTCCACTCTCAGATGTTGTGTGGTCTTCAACTGAACCCTTCCACTCTCAGATGTTGCGTGGTCTTCAACTGAACCCTTCCACTCTCAGATGTTGTGTGGTCTCTGACTGAACCCTTCCACTCTCAGATGTTGTGTGGTCTTCAACTGAACCCTTCCACTCTCAGATGTTGCGTGGTCTTCAACTGAACCCTTCCACTCTCAGATGTTGTGTGGTCTTCAACTGAACCCTTCCACTCTCAGATGTTGCGTGGTCTTCAACTGAACCCTTCCACTCTCAGATGTTGTGTGGTCTTCGACTGAACCCTTCCACTCTCAGATGTTGTGTGGTCTCTGACTGAACCCTTCCACTCTCAGATGTTGTGTGGTCTTCAACTGAACCCTTCCACTCTCAGATGTTGTGTGGTCTTCAACTGAACCCTTCCACTCTCAGATGTTGTGTGGTCTTCAACTGAACCCTTCCACTCTCAGATGTTGTGTGGTCTCTGACTGAACCCTTCCACTCTCAGATGTTGTGTGGTCTCTGACTGAACCCTTCCACTCTCAGATGTTGTGTGGTCTTCGACTGAACCCTTCCACTCTCAGATGTTGTGTGGTCTTCGACTGAACCCTTCCACTCTCAGATGTTGCGTGGTCTTCAACTGAACCCTTCCACTCTCAACACAGACACATATATTTTGACTGGGTTTTTTCTTCAGTGCTTCTGGCAGAGGATCTTGCCCTTATAAATACGTACTCCTGTGGTACAATAATGGGGAATCGCAAAGGGCTACCCCAAGAAATAAAAGTTATGAAATTTAAAAAAAGAGGGGATTCTCCAAGTACAAAAAGGGAACATGCGAGCCACATCGTACAAAGACAAACGGCAAATTTTGTTCCTATCTTCTAACCAACAACCAGGTGTTGAGGCTGAAGGTAAACCTTTAGTTAACCTCTCTTACAATATAAGGGTGGGGTTGACAAATCTGACCAGTATTGTGCGTATTACCCAGTTGGACAGCCTAGAAAGAAATGGTGGAGATATATTTTGTGGCTTTTAGTGAATTTAACCATTGTAAATTCTTGTATTGTATTCACTAAAAGCCACAAGGATCCACCACCAAATGGATGTTGGATGAAGATGAATATTGAAAAAAAAATATTGGAACACATTATATATGAAAACACCTGCATTCACATGTGTAACACCTGTTAATGAACTTATATATTGGGCACATTCTGTTATGTAAATCTACCCAATATTTTGTGTAAGACTACATTGCTAATATTATTTTGACAGGTGAAAGGGTTTTATACTTTTTGTACAATGAAAATATTTACATGGAGTGTAGAGAAATAGTAAAACCTTGTATTCATTATACCTGTATTTTAATTAATTCACCTGTTTGGAAAAGTGCTAAAATTGTTGGAAGTCAACATCTAGGTCATTGTTAGATAATTTTTGTAACAAACCTAACAAGTAAGGCAGATAAAGTTGAAATTTTTGTGTTTATCCCTAAAGTCATTACTTTTACACCTGTTAATTGATTTCACCTGCCTATGAAAGTCAAATAAAAAAAAATAAAAAAAAATCAGGTAAAAATAGATAATTGTAAATTACACATATTTAAACACCCACTGACAAAATTTTGAGTCTTGTACATAGAAAATTAACAAAATTACGAACAAATAAAGTTGATAACTTCTTGAGTACGATTAACTGAAAATAATGTAGATCAAGTTGACATTTGACAGAGTAATGTGACTGCTAAAGGGTTAACCCTTTAGCATTTGAATTGGCCATATCTGGCCAGAATTCTCTCACGTCTTTCTGTTTAAACCAGACGTAATTGGCCACTCATTCTTATGTTGAGGTAGTGTTCTCAAAATAAATAACATCAAAATCTCATAGATTTGATATTATGTGAGATAATTACATAAGGTAAAGCCTTTACCACAACAATACAATATATATAGAGTAATGTAAATGGTAAAGGGTTGAAGTACAAACTAAGATTAATTCTTAATATTCTATAATGATTTAATAGAAAATATCTAAAAGCAGGTTTTTAATTCAAATGTTTATAGTATTTTTCGAATGGACAGATTGTTTTGAAAATCTTCAGCAAAGTAAAGACTTTATCTTTTAACCCTTTAATATTTAAACCAGCCATATCTGGCCAGAGCTCTCTCACCTCTTTCTGTTCAAACTGGCTGTAATCGACCACTCATACCGACACTAAGGTATTGTTCTCAAAATAAATAACATCCAAATCTCGTGGATTTGATATTACGAGATAATTATGTGAGATAAAGCCTTTACTGTGAAAATACAATGGTATATATAGAGTAGTGTAAATACTAATGTAAATACTAAAGGGTTAATACAATAGTATATATAGAGAGTAATGTAAATACTAAAGGGTTAATACAAGGATTAATACAATAGTATATCTATATATAGTAATATAAATGTTAAAGGGTTAATACAATAGCATATATATATATATATATATAGTAATGTAAATACTAAAGGGTTAATTCAATAGCATATATATAGTAATGTAAATACTAAAGGGTTAATTCAATAGCATATATAATGTAAATACTAAAGGGTTAATACAATATTATATATAGAGTAATGTAAATACTAAAGGGTTAATGTTGTCATAGAGCTCTTTTATACTTTCCAAGAATATTTTATTAATACAGTTCTCTGTAATACAGGATGTTAAGATTTCAGAGAGGATTACATAGGATATTACTTACAGATAGAACACCTTTTAAACTACCCTTAATGCTAACAATTCCTTTCTTTAAAGTTGTCACATGGAAGTAAGAACCATTCTTCGTCTGGTGATTCACTCGGAAATAATCTGCTGGAAACAGGGCTTCAATTATGAGGTTCTGCAATAAATAATAATAATAATAATAATATTTCTACTATAGGCACAATGCCAGCAATTTTTGGGGAAGGAAAAGTTGATTAAATCGACCCCAGTGCATTACTGGTATTTTATTTTGATATCGACCCCGTAAGGATGAAAGACAAAGCTAACCTCGGTGGCATTTGAACTCAGCATGTAAAGAACCGTAACTCTATGCCGCAAAGCATGTTGTCTGATGCTCTACCGATACTGGCAATTGTAATAGAAGCTCACTACACAGTATTAAAAAAAAAATTGTTAGGAACAGCCCACTCCTTGCTCAAGACATCAATTCAATATGTCTTCATATTTATTGTTTACTAATCTGAATAAGAACGGCAGTAACCCGGGCAACACCGGGTCATTCAGCTAGTTAATAATATTTGGCACAAGGGCTCAAAACATTGGAGACAATACAACTAAAAAACAACATAAGTTGGGGTTTACATCAAGGAAAGGAAAAGGGACATGATCAAAGGGAAAATAGTAGGAATAAGAATAAGAGTGATTGTAATATAGTGATAATAACAGAAACAATATCAGATGCCCCCAGGGAACAGTCCCCAATGATCTTTCCAGCCTTCTCTACTGCTCCACATTCATCAGCCATGCTTCATTCCCATAAATCATGACACAATATACCTTTCACTTCAATTTCAGAGACATT
Source organism: Eledone cirrhosa (assembly GCA_964016885.1). Taxonomy (NCBI): domain Eukaryota; kingdom Metazoa; phylum Mollusca; class Cephalopoda; order Octopoda; family Eledonidae; genus Eledone; species Eledone cirrhosa. Next base: position 41,519,350 of record OZ024755.1, read on the forward strand.
TACCCTCCTTAGTTCATAGAACTTCTTCCACATCTCACTCTAGCTACCATCACCAAATCTGACCCACCTTCTCTCTACGCCTGGTGCGTTAGGCAAGAGTATAGGATTCCCTGGATAAGACGCCAGTCCATCGCAGGGTTAGACCCCCAGCTATTGCTGGTACTCATTTTCATCTAAGTATACTGGAGCAGCGTGAAATGAAGTGTTTTGCGCAAGAACACAACACACAACCCAGTCCAGAAATCAAACCCATAACATTATGATTGTAAGTTCAACACAGTTACTACTAGGCCACATGCCACCTATGCAACAAGAAATTCATCTTCACACCAAAATCCAGCTCAACATCCTCTCCATACACACTAGTCAAACAATAACAATATAATGTATAAATAAGTTATGAAAAAACTGAAGAGATTTCAAAGCACCACTTACATCTGATGGATAAATTTTGTGATTTGAAGCATCAAACATTTCCAAAATTATTTCATAATCTCTACTGGTTTCCAACACCCATTTTGTGTATGTCAAAACAACAAAGCCTGAAAACAAAAAATAGAATTTAGTTATACATTCTTAGCATCATTCTATAAATATCAGTGGTTTGGCAGTATCGGTAGAGCGTCAGACACCATGTTTTGCAGCATAGTTATGGCCCTTTGCGTTCTGAGTTCAAATCCGCCGAGGTTAACTTTGCCTTTCATCCTTACGAGGTCGACAAAATAAAGTACCAGTGGTGCTCTGGGGCATTCGCTGGCCTTGTGCCAAAAGTAGAAACTATTCTATAAATATGTAACAGAGTTATCCACCCCTTTTCTCCCAATCTCATGAATTATCTTCTATATATATCATCTATATATATAAAACTGAGGTTGTCTGTCTGTCTATCGATTTTTGGCACACATCTCCTCTTAGAATCTCTCACGGAATTGCACCGAAATTGCTATACTTGTACATTGAGCCCTAGCGAAGACATCGGAAAAAAAATATTTCAAATTGACCCGCCCTATCTGACGAAATCGAATATAATGTATCGATTTTTGAGCGTAAGTGATGAGTTATTTCCCTTTGTTGTTTACATTCAGCGTAGCGTCTTACGTTCTCTCTACATTTTCTGCGTGCAAAAATAAAAAAAATGATTTCCCTTTGTTCTGTTTACATTCAGCGTAGCGTCTTACGTTCTGTTTACATTTTCTGCGTGCAAAAATTAAAAAAATTACGCTGGCAAAAATTAAAAAAATTACGCTGGCAAAAATTAAAAAAATTACGCTGGCTTTCTCAGCGTTTAAAATGACATTAACACAATACACGAACAGTTGTCGAGCCAGCAAAATTTTGACCTGCAAAATTCATCAGTTCGAACACTAAGCTTCCGTTTTGCTTCATTTCCATTTAAAAGCCTTTTAAAACAATATTTTTACTTGAAAACAAGTCTATTTAAAGACTACGTAAAACAAGCAAATATTTCGTAAAAAAAAGCAAAAATTATATATGTTTATTTAAAATATATGTATCTGTAAATTTCGTTAGGCGTGCAGAGAGGTGATATACGCGTGCAGACAGACAGTCGTGCAGAGAGGTGATATAGGCGTGCAGACAGACAGTCGTGCAGAGAGGTGATATAGGCGTGCAGACAGACATAACTGATAATTTGGTTACGCTAATGTTTTTCTCTGCGTTGCAGTGTTTACATTTTCGATCTTTGTTAATAAATAACCAGTGCAGTTTTTATCCCCAGCATCCTCTTTTGTTATAACATTCGGGTTATCGTTATGTTTTCTTAACTTCATAAGGCATATTGTTGGTTGAGGGAATATTAATCAAAAACACCACATGCAAGTCTGCACAGTAGACACTACAGTTTTTAAGCCAAAAAAGAAACTTAACATTGTAACTTTAAGACAGCTACTGAGCGACCCCGAGCAACGCCGGGCTTTACTGCTAGTAATCTATAAAGCTCAGTGTGTGGTCATGCTCCTTCGTTATAGAAATCTACGATATAGAATTTCTTCAATTGAAATTTACAATTCAGTATACGAAATAGTTTCGATTGCGTCTTGACGCAGATAATTTTTTCAATTTCACCCACAATTACGCAAAAAATAGATAAAACTCAATATTTTACGATTTTTCTCTCATTTAAACTGCTGAACTCTTTCTACTACCATTCAAGATCTATACAACTTCATACTTTCTGCTACTTTCTCTTTCCAAGCTTGATGGTGATACTGTCTGTTCACACCACTCCCTACTGTCTTAAATTTAGAAAACATATATCCTCTATGAGGTTACTAAACCTGCGAGAAACAGCAGCTAACTCTCCCCCATATCACACCCCTCCCTACTGTCTTAAATTTAGAAAACATCTATGAGGTCACTAAACCTGCTAGAAACAGCAGCTAACTCTCCCCCATATCACACCACTCCCTACTGTCTTAAATTTAGAAAACATCATATCCTCTATGAGGTCACTAAACCTGCTAGAAACAACAGCTAACTCTCCCTCATTTCACAACCCTCCCTACTGTCTTAAATTTAGAAAACACACAGACAACCATGCAGAACAACTCCATCGCAGCTCTGTTGTTCGGCTGGCATCGTCTACGCGCGTGTTGCGCAAGTACTGTGAAACAATAAATTTCAACACTTTTTTGCACAGAGATAATATCCATAGGCGAAACTACAATTGTCACTGCTGGCGCAGCTCATGCTTCCAGGTCTGCAATTCATTCACCCAGTGCCTGGCAGACAAAAAAGTGCTGCCATAAAATGGGTGGTGCAACCTAACTTTGGTAACTTAATGACCCCGAGCAACGCCGGACTTTAATGCTAGTATATATATAAAACTGATGATGTCCGTCTCCCTAAACTCGAGAAGAAGGTTACACAATGTGTGACAAAAGAGCTATGCTAAGTATGACAATTAAACAATCATCATCATCATTTTACGTCCGCTCTTCCCTGTTTGCAAGGGTGAGATGGGTCTTATTTAGCACAGCATCTCTCCACTTGTCACGGTCCTTCGTCATCTCCACCGTGAGCTTCAGCAATCTGAGGTCTGTTCTCACCACCTCCGCCCATGTTTTTCATGGTCTACCTCTACCATGTCTTCCTTCAACTGGCATTTCCTGGCACTTCTTCATCCATTGGTCATCCTCCATGCGCATCACATGTCCATACCACCTCAGTCTCCTCTCTCGCACACTACATTCTATCCCTCTCAGACACAGTTTCTCTCTCAACACATTCATGCTGGGTCGTTCACGCACATTGACATTGCACATCCAACGGAGCATGCTTGCTTCATTTCTCTCCAGCCGTCGCATATCTTCTGCAGTTGCTGCCCAGGTCTCACTACCATGCAGCATCGCGCTCCTCACACAGGCATCATATAACCAGCCTTTCGTACGTAGGGAGAAACCCTTCTTCGTCAGCAGAGGAAGCAGCTCCCTAAACTTCTTCCAACATGTCCTTATTCTAGATACTATGGCCTCGGAAACCTCCGCCCCCCATGCTAATCTGATCTCCTAGGTACCGAAAGCTATCCACCACTTCTATAGCATCCCCTATCCACCACTTCTACAGCACAAAGTGTTTCAAAACATGTGATATCATTTGAGTTGTAAATACCCCAGTAACTACAAAGTCCATAGCAACGAGACAATGTTGAACAACAGAAGATTTATTCCTCAAAATTTGTCAACATTATAAAACTAATTTACCCCTAGACTTTGTAGCTTCTAGGATATTTACAACTTAAATGATATCAAATTTGTTGAAACACCCTGTATATATATATATATATATATATATACTCACACACACACACACAACAGTTATTGAAAAAGAGTGAGAAATATGTCATACTTATGTAAGCTGGTTCAACAACATAGATTAAAGCAGAAGGTTGATAAGACTGTTCACTGTCTTGAATATCTTTAAAAAAACTTTAAGGTAAACAACAAAATATACATGGAATGGTATGGTCCTGTAATTCCTGATGTTGGAGGGGTGCTGTAGTGGCATACAGCATTTCTAGGCATTTTAAGCCTGGCTGAGCCCATATCTTTCCAGGGCTGAACACAGATTTCCTCCAGAGAAGGATAAAAAGTGAGAAAGAAATATAGAAGAAGAATAATGAACAGTAGTTCTTTTATCGACGTCAGAAGGATGAAAGGCAACGTTGACGGGATTTAAACTCAGAGCAGACAGCCAGAACAAATACTGCAAAGTATTCTCTCTGGTGTTCTAATGACTACCAATTCTTCACCTACAACAAAATATCTCTCCCAAATCATCATCAGTGTTATGTCCATTCCTCTATGTTGACCATGTTCAGCTTTCTGAGTTCAGATCCTGCCTAAGTCAACTTTGCCTTTCATCTTTTTGAGGTCAATAAAAAAAAAGTACCAGACTAGTCCTGGGGTCGATTCTTCCTCTATATCTCTTTCTCATTTCCTCTCACTTTGAATGAAACTTTCTGAGGCAGAATTCTACGGCCAGTTAACTTTCCTGACACCATTTTCCCCCAAGAATATACTACCTTTTGGTTTTAATTATCAAAACAACCAAGAATTAGGAGAGGTTTAGTGAAATAACTTTCAACATTTAATTACTGAAATTTAATATCAGATTCGTGTTTTAAGAGATAAATAAGTTACAGATCTTCCCATATTTAAGCAGAGCAACAGAATCTGTCTTTACAGCACATAAACAAATATAACTGCCTGTTGTAACTGGGGATTTAACCCTGCCTTGACAGGCCTCATGTCCAACAACTCTCAGTCATTTACCACAGAAACTAGGACAACCACCAGTCGGAGGAGACTTCCTGCTCAACACAGACAGACAGTGTCAAATATGAACAGAGGTTATAATACCAATTTTTTGCATGGCATTCTAACTAGAATTAACCAATCATGTTCACCTGGGTCCATTTCTTTGGATTCCAAGTTCTAATGCAGCAGAAACTAGAAACTGTGCCTAAACAACTAAGATGTGAGATATGGCCCTCAGCCTGTCTAAGAGGAGAGTAGATTAAGAAGTCAGCATGAAAGAATGTTTCATTTTACATCCGCTTGTCCCTGCTTGCAAGGGGGGGGGGGGGACAGGAACTCATTCTGGCTTGATTTCTACAGCTGGATGCCCTTCCTAACACCAACCTCATTTACAGTGAGTGCTGGGTGCTTTTTTGCCGTGGCACCTCCACGACCACTTTACAGTGGAATGATAGGGACCCCAGTCCCTATCATCTCATTTCTACAGCTGAGTAAACTGGAGCAATGTGAAATAAAGTGTCTTGCTCAAGGAAACAACACATCACCCGGTCTGAGAATTGAACTCACAACCATTTGTTTGTTAAATAATATTTATATATCATATAATAAGGATACTCCGGTCACGTAAAACTATTTCAGTAGAACCGAAACTAATGGCTTCAGCTTCTGAGGTTTCAGGATTAAATGAACATATGTCTAGTTTTACAACTTCCATGTAATACTGCGGTGAAGGTAGATGTATTCCTGAAGGAGAAAACAGAATTACATTACATTAGAATGTTAAAAATATAAGGATATATACATAGAAATACAGTGTAGATGTTGACTGGATATATACATAGAAATACAGTGTAGATGTTGACTGGATATATACATAGAAATACAGTGTAGATGTTGACTAGATATAAATATATAGAAATACAGTGTAGATGTTGACTGGATATATATATTTAGAAATATAGTGTAGATGTTGACTGGATATATATATATATATAGAAATACAGTGTAGATGTTGACTGGATATATATATATATATATATATATATATATATATATATATAGAAATACAGTGGAGATGTTGACTGGATATATATATATATATATAGAGAAATACAGTGTAGATGTTGACTGGATATATATATATATATATATAGAAATACAGTCTAGATGTTGACTGGATATATATATATATATACATAGAAATACAGTGTAGATGTTGACTGGATATATATATATAGAAATACAGTGGAGATGTTGACTGGATATATATATATAGAAATACAGTGTAGATGTTGACTGGATATATATATATATAGAAATACAGTGGAGATGTTGACTGGATATATATATATATATAGAAATACAGTGGAGATGTTGACTGGATATATATATATATATATATAGAAATACAGTGTAGATGTTGACTAGATATATATATATATATAGAAATAGAGAAATACAGTGTAGATGTTGACTAGATATATATATATATATATATAGAAATACAGTGTAGATGTTGACTGGATATATATATATATATAGAAATACAGTGTAGATGTTGACTGGATATATATATATATAGAAATACAGTGTAGATGTTGACTGGATATATATATATATAGAAATACAGTGTAGATGTTGACTGGATATATATATATATAGAAATACAGTGTAGATGTTGACTGGATATATATATATATATATAGAAATACAGTGTAGATGTTGACTAGATATATATATATATATAGAAAGACAGTGTAGATGTTGACTGGATATATATATATATATATATATATATATATATATATATATAGAAATACAGTGTAGATGTTGACTAGATATATATATATATATAGAAATACAGTGTAGATGTTGACTAGATATATATATATATATATAGAAATACAGTGTAGATGTTGACTGGATATATATATATATACTAGACATGAAAATGCGCAAGCTCAAAAGTGCCACAGAATGTTATAATAAACCTTCAAAAGTGTGGGACTAGAGTTGTTGCTAAAAAATATTGTAATCATTATATATCGTACATTCTGTGGCATCCTTTATAAAAATAGCTTAAACCAACGAAGCCTTTATTTTTACGCTATTTCACTTAGTTAATTCTTAGAGTGTAACATATTAAAATATGATTTACAACTATAAAATAAATTAATTAATATAATAACAGAGCTGCGGAGCTGAAATTTAGGAAATAATGGAGTATCGGATCCTGAGTTGGAGCCAGTCAATTTTTGGCCGACTCCGCAGCCCTGTATAATACATTTCATATTAAAGTTATTAATAAACCTATTTTACACTTCATGCAAATTACCACGAGATATTGATATTAGATATAAGATACAGCGCAATATCTACAGCTGTAAAAGTACGAAAGCGAAGTAATAATAAGTGGCTTAAGGTAATTCCAATATGAAAGTTTGTAGTGATAAAAATTTGATAATGCAATACGATTGTTAATATTATAGTTCTATGAAAATGTAACAATAGATAACTAAATTATTTTACTATTAGTATATTTAAGAAATTATCATTATAGATTTGATCGTTCATATAAGCATCATATTAAGTTTCAACACAATTATTTTGTTACTATGAGTATATGATAATAATATTACGTAATTATTTATAGCTGTTATTACATTAAACATAGATGTATTTATTTTTATATGTTACACTAAGAATTAACTAAGTGAAATAGCGTAAAAATAAAGGCTCCGTTGGTTTAAGCTATTTTTATAAAGGATGCCACAGAATGTACGATATATAATGATTACAATATTTTTTAGCAACAACTCTAGTCCCACACTTTTGAAGGTTTATTATAACATTCTGTGGCACTTTTGAGCTTGCGCATTTTTCATGTCTAGTTTAATATTTTTTTAAGGCAACGCTTGTAATAACTCTAGTTAAACAGGATATATATATATTAATAATAAATTATCGTTGTAATGTAATTAGATTATGTAATTGTTATTATAAATTATCTTATAAATATTAGTGTAAGATGTATAAAAATATTTTCAGACTTTTAATATAAACAACTACAAAAAACAATCAATATTAAATCAATATATTATACATAATAGAAAACATAAAATATACAATACAAAAACAAAATATTTACATACAATTGCAATTATCAGTGTATATACATTTTCTTTATATTCCCTGAGCAAATTAATAAGATTTGTTTTTATTGTACATAATTTGATGACTTGTTGGAGTGTATTAAAAGATAGCAACAACTTGTGATTAAATTGTTATCTTAAGCAACTCACTTTTTAATAGTTGTTGGCTGAGCAAAATTGTAAAAGCCTATGAGCAAATATAAAAAAAAATACACAAACAACATTTCCTTGTGTTATTACAACATTAGATAAAATAATTGAGCAATGTCGTTATATTTTGCTCTTATTGCACATTAATAGTGTTTCTATTTTTCGGCACAAATCCATTACGGCAGTCCATTACTGGTACTTTATTTTATCGAATTAGTAAGTATGAAAGTCGAAGTTAACCTCGGCAGGATTTGAACTTAGAATGCAAAGGACCATAACAATACTGCAAAGCATGGTGTCTGATGCTCTACCAATACTTGTGTTGAGCTGGTCATTAATTTATGGTGGTCGTGCGTGGAGTAGAGCAATCGCTAGTTGAAATATTATGAACAAAACATTTTTATTTGCCGAAGAACATATTTTCAATACTGTTTGTGAATGTGACGAAGGAAATACATTCTGATATGGAACAGTGTACAAAGTGTGTCTGTGAATAACATAATGTTACCTCATGTTGTTGTCAAGACATAATGGATTTCGTATATCCAGTTAGAAGATGAAACCTAGCCATCTCGGATTAGTTATATTTCATGCCATGTGTAAACGTGTTTGAGGATAGCAAAATATGCGCGTTAATTATAATAATTAGTTAATAATATTACAAAATATACCTAATTAAACTCTTTGCTTGAAATTTTATCATTCTTCGTTTATAGAGAGAGAGAGAGAGAGAGAGAGAGAAAGAGAGAGAGAGAGAGAGATAGATAGAGAGAGAGAGAGAGAGAGAGAGAGAGAGAGAAAGAGAGAGATTTATCTAGTCCTTCGCTCAAGATTAA
>OZ024755.1:41533265-41535765 GCA_964016885.1 Eledone cirrhosa
AGTGTAGATCTTGACTAGATATATATATATATATAGAAATACAGTGTAGATGTTGACTGGATATATATATATAGAAATACAGTGTAGATGTTGACTGGATATATATATATATAGAAATACAGTGTAGATGTTGACTAGATAGATATATATATATATATAGAAATACAGCGTAGATGTTGACTAGAAATATATATATATATAAAGAAATACAGTGTAGATGTTGACTATATATATATATATATATATATATATAATATATATATATATATATATATATATATATAAAGAAATACAGTGTAGATGTTGACTAGATATATATATATATAGAAATACAGTGTAGATGTTGACTAGATATATATATATAAAGAAATACAGTGTAGATGTTGACTAGATATATATATATATATATAGAGAAATACAGTGTAGATGTTGACTAGATATATATATATATAAAGAAATACAGTGTAGATGTTGACTAGATATATATATATATAGAAATACAGTGTAGATGTTGACTAGATATATATATATATAGAAATACAGTGTAGATGTTGACTAGATATATATATATATATAGAGAAATACAGTGTAGATGTTGACTAGATATATATATATATATAGAAATACAGTGTAGATGTTGACTGGATATATATATATAGAGAAATACAGTGTAGATGTTGACTGGATATATATATATATATATATAGAAATACAGTGTAGATGTTGACTGGATATATATATATATATAGAAATACAGTGTAGATGTTGACTAGATATATATATATGTAGAAATACAGTGTAGATGTTGACTAGATATATATATATATAGAAATACAGTGTAGATGTTGACTAGATATATATATATAGAGAGAAATACAGTGTAGATGTTGACTAGATATATATATATATATAGAAATACAGTGTAGATGTTGACTGGATATATATATATAGAGAAATACAGTGTAGATGTTGACTGGATATATATATATATATAGAAATACAGTGTAGATGTTGATTGGATATATATATATATATAGAAATACAGTGTAGATGTTGACTGGATATATATATATAGAAATAAAGTGTAGATGTTGACTGGATATATTATATATATATATATATATAAATACAGTGTAGATGTTGACTAGATATATATAAATATATATAGAAATACAGTGTAGATGTTGACTAGATATATATATATAGAGAGAGAGAGAGAAATACAGTGTAGATGTTGACTATAGATATATATATATATAGAGAGAGAAATACAGTGTAGATGTTGACTAGATATATATATATATATAGAGAGAAATACAGTGTAGATGTTGACTAGATATATATATATATAGAGAGAGAGAGAAATACAGTGTAGATGTTGACTATAGATATATATATATATAGAGAGAGAAATACAGTGTAGATGTTGACTGGATATATATATATATATATATAGAAATACAGTGGAGATGTTGACTGGATATATATATATATATATAGAAATACAGTGGAGATGTTGACTGGATATATATATATAGAGAGAAATACAGTGTAGATGTTGACTGGATATATATATATAGAAATACAGTGTAGATGTTGACTGGATATATATATATATATATATAGAAATACAGTGGAGATGTTGACTGGATATATATATATATATATATATATAGAAATACAGTGTAGATGTTGACTAGATATATATATATATATATATATATAGAAATACAGTGTAGATGTTGACTGGATATATATATATATATATATATATATATAGAAATACAGTGTAGATGTTGACTAGATATATATATATATATATATATATATATAGAAATACAGTGTAGATGTTGACTGGATATATATATATATAGAAATACAGTGTAGATGTTGACTGGATATATATATATATAGAAATACGGTGTAGATGTTGACTGGATATATATATATATATATAGAAATACAGTGTAGATGTTGACTGGATATATATATATATATAGAAATACAGTGTAGATGTTGACTAGATATATATATATATATAGAAAGACAGTGTAGATGTTGACTGGATATATATATATATATATATATATATATAGAAATACAGTGTAGATGTTGACTAGATATATATATATATATATAGAAATACAGTGTAGATGTTGACTAGATATATATATATATATAGAAATACAGTGTAGATGTTGACTGGATATATATATATATATATATATATATATATATATATATATAGAAATACAGTGTAGATGTTGACTAGATATATATATATATATAGAAATACAGTGTAGATGTTGACTAGATATATATATATATATAGAAATACAGTGTAGATGTTGACTGGATATATATATATATATAGAAATACAGTGTAGATGTTGACTGGATATATATATATATATATATATATATATATATATATATATAGAAATACAGTGTAGATGTTGACTGGATATATATATATATAGAAATACAGTGTAGATGTTGA
>OZ024755.1:41540765-41550765 GCA_964016885.1 Eledone cirrhosa
CTACAGCTGGATGCCCTTCCTAACACCAACCTCATTTACAGTGAGTGCTGGGTGCTTTTTCGTGGCGCCTACACGTCCACTTTACAGTGTGGGCTGGGTGCTTTTTTGCCGTGGCACCTCCACGACCACCTTGCGGTGGGGGGGGGGGGGGGGGGGGGGGGCATATTGTTTATATGCTTCAGCATGTACCCATGGGAGGTCGGGTACCCTGTATTACTGCGTGACGCCAGAAGTCACGGTCGTGTGTCATTGACTTTGAGAGGTGTAGTTGGGTAAGGTCGGCTTTTATCACCTCATCCCAAGTCATCTTGGGTCTCCCCACTCCGCGGTTTCCATCAACTTCTAGTGCTCTGCACCTTTTTATGCAGCTGTCATCCTTCATACGCATCACATGTCCATACCAGCGTAACCGCCTCTCCTGCACGCAGCATTTGATTCCTCTTATGCTCAGTCTCTCTCTCAATTCATTTATGCTTTGTCGTTCACGTATATTACTGTTACACATCCATCGGAGCATGCAGGCTTCGTTTCTCTCTAATCTACGTAAGTCTTCCACCTTCAGCGCCCAGGTCTCACTACCATGCAACATCGCTGTTCGGATACACGCATCATACAGTCTGCCTTTCATTCTGAGGGAGAAGCCTTTTGCAGCTAGCAGTGGTAGTAGTTCCCTAAACTTCTTCCATCCCGTTCTTACCCTAGTTATTGTACTTTCTGAGCACCCACCTCCGTTGCTAATTCGGTCACCTAGGTAGCAGAAGCTGTCTACTGTTTCTACAGGGCCCTCCCAGAGATTGGTGGTACTTGTTTCCTGTGGCTGTTTGCTTGCTGTTTCAGCACAGCTGCTGCATGTGAATCCTACATTCTTAATTAAGCTTCCTGAGATCCCGCTACATCTCTTGTGTACCCATTGTTTGCATTTGGGGCAGAGAATGGAGTTCCTACCTACACCTTTCCTACATACTGAGCAAGGCCATTTCCCTGAGGGGATTTGGGTTCTGTTTTCTCGTCTACTTATAAGGACCTTAGTCTTTGTCATGTTGACTTTGAGGCCCTTTCTCTCTAGTCCCTGCTTCCAGGTTTGGAATTTATTCTCTAGTTCTACCATAGATTCAGCTATGAGTGCGAGGTCATCAGCATACAGGAGTTCCCATGGGCATCCGGTCTTAAACTCCTCCGTTATTGCCTGCAGGACTATGATGAACAGGAGAGGGCTAAGAACAGAGCCCTGGTGGACCCCAACCTGTACGCTAAATTCCTCGCTATACTCATTGCCAATACTAACTTTGCTGACTGCTCCCCTATACATGGCTTGTACCGCTTTCACAAGCCATTCATCTACTCCTAGTTTTCTAAGAGCCCACCAGATTACTGCACGTGGAACTCTGTCAAAGGCTTTCTCAAGGTCGACAAATGCCAAGTAGAGTGGCTTACTTTTAGCTAGGTACTTTTCCTGTAATTGCCTCACAAGGAAGAGCGCATCAGTGGTGCCTTTCCCTGGAACAAACCCAAATTGCATCTCGTCTATATTCACCCGGTCCCTAATCAGCTGTGCTATAACTCTTTCTGTTACTTTCATGACCTGGTCCATCAACTTTATACCTCTATAGTTTCCTCTATCTAGTGCATCGCCTTTACCTTTGTAGCAGTTGACAATGATGCTACTGCACCAATCTTTTGGTATGGCCCCCTCTAGTATTACCTGGTTAACGATACGTGTGGTTATAGTGTGACCTACAGACCCAGATGCCTTCAGCATCTCGGCAGCTATACCCGATGGACCGGTTGCCTTCCCTATCTTCATATCTCTGATTGCCTTACTTACTACGCTGCCGCTGACTTGTACTGCTGGTCCCTCTATAGGGTCTACGTGGGGTAGGGTCTCTTCTTCCCATGCATTCTCCTCATTTAGTAATCTATCATAATGACTCTTCCATGCATCTTTCTTCTCAGCACTTGTGAGGGCAAGCTCACCTTTATCATTCCGGATACACTTCTCTCCAATGACATCACAACTATCTCTGACACACTGCCTCGCAATCTTGAATACCTCCTGTTTCTGGTCCTCACGTTGTAAAACATGCTTGAATTTTCTATCCTCTGCTTCCCTCCTAGCTAAGTATACTTGTCGCCTAGCTATATATATATATAGAAATACAGTGTAGATGTTGACTGGATATATATATATATATATATATATAGAAATACAGTGTAGGTGTTGACTAGATATATATATATATATATATATATATATATATAGAGAGAGAGAGAGAGAGAAATACAGTGTAGATGTTGACTAGATATATATATATATATATATATAGAAATACAGTGTAGATGTTGACTAGATATATATATATATATAGAGAGAAATACAGTGTAGATGTTGACTAGATATATATATATATAGAGAAATACAGTGTAGATGTTGACTGGATATATATATATATATAGAAATACAGTGTAGATGTTGACTGGATATATATATATATATAGAAATACAGTGTAGATGTTGACTAGATATATATATATAGAAATACAGTGTAGATGTTGACTGGATATATATATATAGAAATAAAGTGTAGATGTTGACTGGATATATATATATATATATATATATATATATAAATACAGTGTAGATGTTGACTAGATATATATATATATATAGAAATACAGTGTAGATGTTGACTAGATATATATATATATATAGAGAGAGAAATACAGTGTAGATGTTGACTAGATATATATATATAGAGAGAGAGAGAGAAATACAGTGTAGATGTTGACTATATATATATATATATATATATATATATAGAAATACAGTGTAGATGTTGACTGGATATATATATATATATAGAAATACAGTGTAGATGTTGACTCTGGATATATATATATATATAGAAATACAGTGTAGATGTTGACTGGATATATATATATATAGAAATACAGTGTAGATGTTGACTGGATATATACATATATAGAAATACAGTGTAGATGTTGACTGGATATATATATATATATATATATAGAAATACAGTGTAGATGTTGACTAGATATATATATATATATAGAAATACAGTGTAGATGTTGACTGTATATATATATATATATATATATAAATACAGTGTAGATGTTGACTAAATATATATATATATAGAAATACAGTGGAGATGTTGACTGGATATATATATATATATAGAAATACAGTGGAGATGTTGACTGGATATATATATATATATATATATAGAAATACAGTGGAGATGTTGACTGGATATATATATATATAGAAATACAGTGTAGATGTTGACTGGATATATATATATAGAAATACAGTGTAGATGTTGACTAGATATATATATATAGAAATACAGTGTAGATGTTGACTGGATATATATAGAAATACAGTGTAGATGTTGACTAGATATATATATATAGAAATACAGTGTAGATGTTGACTGGATATATATAGAAATACAGTGTAGATGTTGACTGGATATATATATATATATATATATATAGAAATACAGTGTAGATGTTGACTAGATATATATATATATAGAAATACAGTGTAGATGTTGACTAGATATATATATATATATATAGAAATACAGTGTAGATGTTGACTAGATATATATATATATATATATAGAAATTCAGTGTAGATGTTGACTGGATATATATATATATATATATATATATATAGAAAAACAGTGTAGATGTTGACTAGATATATATATATATATAGAAATACAGTGTAGATGTTGACTAGATATATATATATATATAGAAATACAGTGTAGATGTTGACTGGATATATATATATATAGAAATACAGTGTAGATGTTGACTAGATATATATATATATATAGAAATACAGTGTAGATGTTGACTAGATATATATATATATAGAAATACAGTGTAGATGTTGACTAGATATATATATATATAGAAATACAGTGTAGATGTTGACTAGATATATATATATATAGAGAAATACAGTGTAGATGTTGACTAGATATATACATATAGAAATACAGTGTAGATGTTGACTGGATATATATAGAAATACAGTGTAGATGTTGACTGGATATATATATATATATATATATATATATATATATATATATATATATATATATATATATATATATATATAGAAATACAGTGTAGATGTTGACTAGATATATATATATATAGAAATACAGTGTAGATGTTGACTGGATATATATATATATATATATATATAGAAATACAGTGTAGATGTTGACTGGATATATATATATAGAAATACAGTGTAGATGTTGACTAGATATATATATACATAGAAATACAGTGTAGATGTTGACTGGATATATATATATATAGATATAGAAATACAGTGTAGATGTTGACTGGATATATATATATATATAGATATAGAAATACAGTGTAGATGTTGACTAGATATATATATATAGAAATACAGTGTAGATGTTGGCTAGATATATATATATAGAAATACAGTGTAGATGTTGACTAGATATATATATAGAGAGAAATACAGTGTAGATGTTGACTGGATATATATATATAGAAATACAGTGTAGATGTTGACTGGATATATATATATATATATAGAAATACAGTGAAGATGTTGACTGGATATATATACATAGAAATACAGTGTAGATGTTGACTAGATATATATATATATATATATATAGAAATACAGTGTAGATGTTGACTAGATATATATATATAGAAATACAGTGTAGATGTTGACTGGATATATATATATATAGAAATACAGTGTAGATGTTGACTAGATATATATATATATAGAAATACAGTGTAGATGTTGACTAGATATATATATATATAGAAATACAGTGTAGATGTTGACTGGATATATATATATATAGAAATACAGTGTAGATGTTGACTGGATATATATAGAAATTCAGTGTAGATGTTGACTAGATATATATATATAGAAATACAGTGTAGATGTTGACTGGATATATATAGAAATACAGTGTAGATGTTGACTAGATATATATATATAGAAATACAGTGTAGATGTTGACTGGATATATATAGAAATACAGTGTAGATGTTGACTGGATATATATATATATATATATATATATATATATATATAGAAATACAGTGTAGATGTTGACTAGATATATATATATATAGAAATACAGTGTAGATGTTGACTAGATATATATATATATATATATAGAAATACAGTGTAGATGTTGACTGGATATATATATATATATATAGAGAAATATAGTGTAGATGTTGACTAGATATATATATATATATATAGAAATACAGTGTAGATGTTGACTAGATATATATATATATAGAAATACAGTGTAGATGTTGACTGGATATATATATATATAGAGAAATACAGTGTAGATGTTGACTAGATATA
Source organism: Eledone cirrhosa (assembly GCA_964016885.1). Lineage (NCBI taxonomy): Eukaryota > Metazoa > Mollusca > Cephalopoda > Octopoda > Eledonidae > Eledone > Eledone cirrhosa. The sequence goes on from OZ024755.1 coordinate 41,546,197, forward strand.
TATATATAGAAATACAGTGTAGATGTTGACTAGATATATATATATATATATAGAAATACAGTGTAGATGTTGACTAGATATATATATATATATATATAGAAATTCAGTGTAGATGTTGACTGGATATATATATATATATATATATATATATAGAAATACAGTGTAGATGTTGACTAGATATATATATATATATAGAAATACAGTGTAGATGTTGACTAGATATATATATATATATAGAAATACAGTGTAGATGTTGACTGGATATATATATATATAGAAATACAGTGTAGATGTTGACTAGATATATATATATATATAGAAATACAGTGTAGATGTTGACTAGATATATATATATATAGAAATACAGTGTAGATGTTGACTAGATATATATATATATAGAAATACAGTGTAGATGTTGACTAGATATATATATATATAGAGAAATACAGTGTAGATGTTGACTAGATATATACATATAGAAATACAGTGTAGATGTTGACTGGATATATATAGAAATACAGTGTAGATGTTGACTGGATATATATATATATATATATATATATATATATATATAGAAATACAGTGTAGATGTTGACTAGATATATATATATATAGAAATACAGTGTAGATGTTGACTGGATATATATATATATATATATAGAAATACAGTGTAGATGTTGACTGGATATATATATATAGAAATACAGTGTAGATGTTGACTAGATATATATATACATAGAAATACAGTGTAGATGTTGACTGGATATATATATATATAGATATAGAAATACAGTGTAGATGTTGACTGGATATATATATATATATAGATATAGAAATACAGTGTAGATGTTGACTAGATATATATATATAGAAATACAGTGTAGATGTTGGCTAGATATATATATATAGAAATACAGTGTAGATGTTGACTAGATATATATATAGAGAGAAATACAGTGTAGATGTTGACTGGATATATATATATAGAAATACAGTGTAGATGTTGACTGGATATATATATATATATATAGAAATACAGTGAAGATGTTGACTGGATATATATACATAGAAATACAGTGTAGATGTTGACTAGATATATATATATATATATATATATAGAAATACAGTGTAGATGTTGACTAGATATATATATATAGAAATACAGTGTAGATGTTGACTGGATATATATATATATAGAAATACAGTGTAGATGTTGACTAGATATATATATATATAGAAATACAGTGTAGATGTTGACTAGATATATATATATATAGAAATACAGTGTAGATGTTGACTGGATATATATATATATAGAAATACAGTGTAGATGTTGACTGGATATATATAGAAATTCAGTGTAGATGTTGACTAGATATATATATATAGAAATACAGTGTAGATGTTGACTGGATATATATAGAAATACAGTGTAGATGTTGACTAGATATATATATATAGAAATACAGTGTAGATGTTGACTGGATATATATAGAAATACAGTGTAGATGTTGACTGGATATATATATATATATATATATATATATATATATATATATAGAAATACAGTGTAGATGTTGACTAGATATATATATATATAGAAATACAGTGTAGATGTTGACTAGATATATATATATATATATAGAAATACAGTGTAGATGTTGACTAGATATATATATATATATATATAGAAATACAGTGTAGATGTTGACTGGATATATATATATATATATATAGAGAAATATAGTGTAGATGTTGACTAGATATATATATATATATATAGAAATACAGTGTAGATGTTGACTAGATATATATATATATAGAAATACAGTGTAGATGTTGACTGGATATATATATATATAGAGAAATACAGTGTAGATGTTGACTAGATATATATATATATAGAAATACAGTGTAGATGTTGACTGGATATATATATATAGAAATACAGTGTAGATGTTGACTAGATATATATATATATATAGAAATACAGTGTAGATGTTGACTGGATATATATATATATAGAGAAATACAGTGTAGATGTTGACTATATATATACATATAGAAATACAGTGTAGATGTTGACTGGATATATATAGAAATACAGTGTAGATGTTGACTGGATATATATATATATATATATATATATAGAAATACAGTGTAGATGTTGACTAGATATATATATATATAGAAATACAGTGTAGATGTTGACTGGATATATATATATATATATATATAGAAATACAGTGTAGATGTTGACTGGATATATATATATAGAAATACAGTGTAGATGTTGACTAGATATATATATATATAGAAATACAGTGTAGATGTTGACTGGATATATATATATATAGATATAGAAATACAGTGTAGATGTTGACTGGATATATATATATATATAGATATAGAAATACAGTGTAGATGTTGACTAGATATATATATATAGAAATACAGTGTAGATGTTGACTAGATATATATATATAGAAATACAGTGTAGATGTTGACTAGATATATATATATATAGAGAGAAATACAGTGTAGATGTTGACTGGATATATATATATAGAAATACAGTGTAGATGTTGACTGGATATATATATATAGAAATACAGTGAAGATGTTGACTGGATATATATACATAGAAATACAGTGTAGATGTTGACTAGATATATATATATATATATATATATAGAAATACAGTGTAGATGTTGACTAGATATATATATATAGAAATACAGTGTAGATGTTGACTGGATATATATATATATAGAAATACAGTGTAGATGTTGACTAGATATATATATATATATAGAAATACAGTGTAGATGTTGACTAGATATATATATATATATAGAAATACAGTGTAGATGTTGACTGGATATATATATATATAGAAATACAGTGTAGATGTTGACTGGATATATATATATATAGAAATACAGTGTAGATGTTGACTGGATATATATATATAGAAATACAGTGTAGATGTTGACTGGATATATATATATAGAAATACAGTGTAGATGTTGACTGGATATATATATATATATATATATATATATATATATATATATAGAAATACAGTGTAGATGTTGACTAGATATATATATATAGAAATACAGTGTAGATGTTGACTGGATATATATATATATATAGAAATACAGTGTAGATGTTGACTGGATATATATATATATATAGAAATACAGTGTAGATGTTGACTGGATATATATATAGAGAGAAATACAGTGTAGATGTTGACTGGATATATATATATAGAAATACAGTGTAGATGTTGACTAGATATATATATATATATATATAGAAATACAGTGTAGATGTTGACTAGATATATATATATATAGAAATACAGTGTAGATGTTGACTAGATATATATATATAGAAATACAGTGTAGATGTTGACTGGATATATATATATAGAAATACAGTGTAGATGTTGACTGGATATATATATATATAGAAATACAGTGTAGATGTTGAGTAGATATATATATATATATATATAGAAATACAGTGTAGATGTTGACTAGATATATATAGAAATACAGTGTAGATGTTGACTGGATATATATATATATAGAAATACAGTGTAGATGTTGACTAGATATATATCATCATCATCATCATCATCACCGTTTTACGTCCGTTCTTCCACGCTAGCATGGGTTAGACGGGTTGTCCTGTTTCGGGCAGTGTCTGGTCGGCTGACCATGCCTTGCTCATACAGGAACTGATCTGGCTTGATTTCTACAGCTGGATGCCCTTCCTAACACCAACCTCATTTACAGTGAGTGCTGGGTGCTTTTTCGTGGCGCCTACACGTCCACTTTACAGTGTGGGCTGGGTGCTTTTTTGCCGTGGCACCTCCACGACCACCTTGCGGTGGGGGGGGGCATATTGTTTATATGCTTCAGCATGTACCCATGGGAGGTCGGGTACCCTGTATTACTGCGTGACGCCAGAAGTCACGGTCGTGTGTCATTGACTTTGAGAGGTGTAGTTGGGTAAGGTCGGCTTTTATCACCTCATCCCAAGTCATCTTGGGTCTCCCCACTCCGCGGTTTCCATCAACTTCTAGTGCTCTGCACCTTTTTATGCAGCTGTCATCCTTCATACACATCACATGTCCATACCAGCGTAACCGCCTCTCCTGCACGCAGCATTTGATTCCTCTTATGCTCAGTCTCTCTCTCAATTCCTTTATGCTTTGTCGTTCACGTATATTACTGTTACACATCCATCGGAGCATGCAGGCTTCGTTTCTCTCTAATCTACGTAAGTCTTCCACCTTCAGCGCCCAGGTCTCACTACCATGCAACATCGCTGTTCGGATACACGCATCATACAGTCTGCCTTTCATTCTGAGGGAGAAGCCTTTTGCAGCTAGCAGTGGTAGTAGTTCCCTAAACTTCTTCCATCCCGTTCTTACCCTAGTTATTGTACTTTCTGAGCACCCACCTCCGTTGCTAATTCGGTCACCTAGGTAGCAGAAGCTGTCTACTGTTTCTACAGGGCCCTCCCAGAGATTGGTGGTACTTGTTTCCTGTG
>OZ024755.1:41555765-41570765 GCA_964016885.1 Eledone cirrhosa
ATATATATATATATATAGAAATACAGTGTAGATGTTGACTAGATATATATATATATAGAAATACAGTGTAGATGTTGACTAGATATATATATATATAGAAATACAGTGTAGATGTTGACTAGATATATATATATATAGAGAAATACAGTGTAGATGTTGACTAGATATATACATATAGAAATACAGTGTAGATGTTGACTGGATATATATAGAAATACAGTGTAGATGTTGACTGGATATATATATATATATATATATATATATATATATAGAAATACAGTGTAGATGTTGACTAGATATATATATATATAGAAATACAGTGTAGATGTTGACTGGATATATATATATATATAATAGAAATACAGTGTAGATGTTGACTGGATATATATATATAGAAATACAGTGTAGATGTTGACTAGATATATATATACATAGAAATACAGTGTAGATGTTGACTGGATATATATATATATAGATATAGAAATACAGTGTAGATGTTGACTGGATATATATATATATATAGATATAGAAATACAGTGTAGATGTTGACTAGATATATATATATAGAAATACAGTGTAGATGTTGGCTAGATATATATATATAGAAATACAGTGTAGATGTTGACTAGATATATATATAGAGAGAAATACAGTGTAGATGTTGACTGGATATATATATATAGAAATACAGTGTAGATGTTGACTGGATATATATATATATATATAGAAATACAGTGAAGATGTTGACTGGATATATATACATAGAAATACAGTGTAGATGTTGACTAGATATATATATATATATATATATAGAAATACAGTGTAGATGTTGACTAGATATATATATATAGAAATACAGTGTAGATGTTGACTGGATATATATATATATAGAAATACAGTGTAGATGTTGACTAGATATATATATATATAGAAATACAGTGTAGATGTTGACTAGATATATATATATATAGAAATACAGTGTAGATGTTGACTGGATATATATATATATAGAAATACAGTGTAGATGTTGACTGGATATATATAGAAATTCAGTGTAGATGTTGACTAGATATATATATATAGAAATACAGTGTAGATGTTGACTGGATATATATAGAAATACAGTGTAGATGTTGACTAGATATATATATATAGAAATACAGTGTAGATGTTGACTGGATATATATAGAAATACAGTGTAGATGTTGACTGGATATATATATATATATATATATATATATATATATATATATAGAAATACAGTGTAGATGTTGACTAGATATATATATATATAGAAATACAGTGTAGATGTTGACTAGATATATATATATATATATAGAAATACAGTGTAGATGTTGACTAGATATATATATATATATATATAGAAATACAGTGTAGATGTTGACTGGATATATATATATATATATATAGAGAAATATAGTGTAGATGTTGACTAGATATATATATATATATATAGAAATACAGTGTAGATGTTGACTAGATATATATATATATAGAAATACAGTGTAGATGTTGACTGGATATATATATATATAGAGAAATACAGTGTAGATGTTGACTAGATATATATATATAGAAATACAGTGTAGATGTTGACTGGATATATATATATAGAAATACAGTGTAGATGTTGACTAGATATATATATATATATATAGAAATACAGTGTAGATGTTGACTGGATATATATATATATAGAGAAATACAGTGTAGATGTTGACTATATATATACATATAGAAATACAGTGTAGATGTTGACTGGATATATATAGAAATACAGTGTAGATGTTGACTGGATATATATATATATATATATATATATAGAAATACAGTGTAGATGTTGACTAGATATATATATATATAGAAATACAGTGTAGATGTTGACTGGATATATATATATATATATATATAGAAATACAGTGTAGATGTTGACTGGATATATATATATAGAAATACAGTGTAGATGTTGACTAGATATATATATATATAGAAATACAGTGTAGATGTTGACTGGATATATATATATATAGATATAGAAATACAGTGTAGATGTTGACTGGATATATATATATATATAGATATAGAAATACAGTGTAGATGTTGACTAGATATATATATATAGAAATACAGTGTAGATGTTGACTAGATATATATATATAGAAATACAGTGTAGATGTTGACTAGATATATATATATATAGAGAGAAATACAGTGTAGATGTTGACTGGATATATATATATAGAAATACAGTGTAGATGTTGACTGGATATATATATATAGAAATACAGTGAAGATGTTGACTGGATATATATACATAGAAATACAGTGTAGATGTTGACTAGATATATATATATATATATATATATAGAAATACAGTGTAGATGTTGACTAGATATATATATATAGAAATACAGTGTAGATGTTGACTGGATATATATATATATAGAAATACAGTGTAGATGTTGACTAGATATATATATATATATAGAAATACAGTGTAGATGTTGACTAGATATATATATATATATAGAAATACAGTGTAGATGTTGACTGGATATATATATATATAGAAATACAGTGTAGATGTTGACTGGATATATATATATATAGAAATACAGTGTAGATGTTGACTGGATATATATATATAGAAATACAGTGTAGATGTTGACTGGATATATATATATAGAAATACAGTGTAGATGTTGACTGGATATATATATATATATATATATATATATATATATATATATAGAAATACAGTGTAGATGTTGACTAGATATATATATATAGAAATACAGTGTAGATGTTGACTGGATATATATATATATATAGAAATACAGTGTAGATGTTGACTGGATATATATATATATATAGAAATACAGTGTAGATGTTGACTGGATATATATATAGAGAGAAATACAGTGTAGATGTTGACTGGATATATATATATAGAAATACAGTGTAGATGTTGACTAGATATATATATATATATATATAGAAATACAGTGTAGATGTTGACTAGATATATATATATATAGAAATACAGTGTAGATGTTGACTAGATATATATATATAGAAATACAGTGTAGATGTTGACTGGATATATATATATAGAAATACAGTGTAGATGTTGACTGGATATATATATATATAGAAATACAGTGTAGATGTTGAGTAGATATATATATATATATATATAGAAATACAGTGTAGATGTTGACTAGATATATATAGAAATACAGTGTAGATGTTGACTGGATATATATATATATAGAAATACAGTGTAGATGTTGACTAGATATATATCATCATCATCATCATCATCACCGTTTTACGTCCGTTCTTCCACGCTAGCATGGGTTAGACGGGTTGTCCTGTTTCGGGCAGTGTCTGGTCGGCTGACCATGCCTTGCTCATACAGGAACTGATCTGGCTTGATTTCTACAGCTGGATGCCCTTCCTAACACCAACCTCATTTACAGTGAGTGCTGGGTGCTTTTTCGTGGCGCCTACACGTCCACTTTACAGTGTGGGCTGGGTGCTTTTTTGCCGTGGCACCTCCACGACCACCTTGCGGTGGGGGGGGGCATATTGTTTATATGCTTCAGCATGTACCCATGGGAGGTCGGGTACCCTGTATTACTGCGTGACGCCAGAAGTCACGGTCGTGTGTCATTGACTTTGAGAGGTGTAGTTGGGTAAGGTCGGCTTTTATCACCTCATCCCAAGTCATCTTGGGTCTCCCCACTCCGCGGTTTCCATCAACTTCTAGTGCTCTGCACCTTTTTATGCAGCTGTCATCCTTCATACACATCACATGTCCATACCAGCGTAACCGCCTCTCCTGCACGCAGCATTTGATTCCTCTTATGCTCAGTCTCTCTCTCAATTCCTTTATGCTTTGTCGTTCACGTATATTACTGTTACACATCCATCGGAGCATGCAGGCTTCGTTTCTCTCTAATCTACGTAAGTCTTCCACCTTCAGCGCCCAGGTCTCACTACCATGCAACATCGCTGTTCGGATACACGCATCATACAGTCTGCCTTTCATTCTGAGGGAGAAGCCTTTTGCAGCTAGCAGTGGTAGTAGTTCCCTAAACTTCTTCCATCCCGTTCTTACCCTAGTTATTGTACTTTCTGAGCACCCACCTCCGTTGCTAATTCGGTCACCTAGGTAGCAGAAGCTGTCTACTGTTTCTACAGGGCCCTCCCAGAGATTGGTGGTACTTGTTTCCTGTGGCTGTTTGCTTGCTGTTTCAGCACAGCTGCTGCATGTGAATCCTACATTCTTAATTAAGCTTCCTGAGATCCCGCTACATCTCTTGTGTACCCATTGTTTGCATTTGGGGCAGAGAATGGAGTTCCTACCTACACCTTTCCTACATACTGAACAAGGCCATTTCCCTGAGGGGATCTGGGTTCTGTTTTCTCGTCTACTTATAAGGACCTTAGTCTTTGTCATGTTGACTTTGAGGCCCTTTCTCTCTAGTCCCTGCTTCCAGGTTTGGAATTTATTCTCTAGTTCTACCATAGATTCAGCTATGAGTGCGAGGTCATCAGCATACAGGAGTTCCCATGGGCATCCGGTCTTAAACTCCTCCGTTATTGCCTGCAGGACTATGATGAACAGGAGAGGGCTAAGAACAGAGCCCTGGTGGACCCCAACCTGTACGCTAAATTCCTCGCTATACTCATTGCCAATCCTAACTTTGCTGACTGCTCCCCTATACATGGCTTGTACCGCTTTCACAAGCCATTCATCTACTCCTAGTTTTCTAAGAGCCCACCAGATTACTGCACGTGGAACTCTGTCAAAGGCTTTCTCAAGGTCGACAAATGCCAAGTAGAGTGGCTTACTTTTAGCTAGGTACTTTTCCTGTAATTGCCTCACAAGGAAGAGGGCATCAGTGGTGCCTTTCCCTGGTACAAACCCAAATTGCATCTCGTCTATATTCACCCGGTCCCTAATCAGCTGTGCTATAACTCTTTGTTACTTTCATGACCTGGTCCATCAACTTTATACCTCTATAGTTTCCTCTATCTAGTGCATCGCCTTTACCTTTGTAGCAGTTGACAATGATGCTACTGCACCAATCTTTTGGTATGGCCCCCTCTAGTATTACCTGGTTAACGATACGTGTGGTTATAGTGTGACCTACAGACCCAGATGCCTTCAGCATCTCGGCAGCTATACCCGATGGACCGGTTGCCTTCCCTATCTTCATATCTCTGATTGCCTTACTTACTACGCTGCCGCTGACTTATACTGCTGGTCCCTCTATAGGGTCTACGTGGGGTAGGGTCTCTTCTTCCCATGCATTCTCCTCATTTAGTAATCTATCATAATGACTCTTCCATGCATCTTTCTTCTCAGCACTTGTGAGGGCAAGCTCACCTTTATCATTCCGGATACACTTCTCTCCAATGACATCACAACTATCTCTGACACACTGCCTCGCAATCTTGAATACCTCCTGTTTCTGGTCCTCACGTTGTAAAACATGCTTGAATTTTCTATCCTCTGCTTCCCTCCTAGCTAAGTATACTTGTCGCCTAGCTTCCCTCTTGGTCTCTATGTAATGTACCCTGCTCCCCCCGTTCTTCCATTCTTTCCATGCCTGTCTCTTGGCCTTGACTGCTTCATCTACCTTATTGTTCCACCACCAAGTCACTCTCCTCCTGCTTGAGGTCTTACTCCAGCCACAAACCTCATCCGTCGCCTCTAGTAAGTTATTTTTTAGGAACTCCCAGTTCTCTTCTACGTTAAATGTCTCTATCTGTTCTTCTTTACTGTCGTAGGCGTTGAGTAAAATATCTTTATATATATAGAAATACAGTGTAGATGTTGACTGGATATATATATGTAGAAATACAGTGTAGATGTTGACTGGATATATAGACAGACAATATGTAGATGATAGAATATATAAATAAACAGCATGTAGATGTTGACTGGATATATAGATATATAGACAGACTGTAAATGTTGACTGGATATATAAGACAAACCTAACATTAGACATGGAGGAGAACACAGCAAAGTTGTGTGTGTTTTGCTTGTTTCAGTTATTAGACTGGAGTCATGTTAGAGCGCCACCTGGATTTAGTTGATCATATAGACTAATACTTATTTTAACAATGTTCTTTTTTGTTGAACTGTTAAACTATAGGACATGGACACACATTTACCCGACAGGCTTCTGCAGTTTCTGTCTGCCAATTTTCACTCACATGGCATTGGTCAACCCAAGACTATAGAAGACGCCCAAGGTACAGTGGGAAATGAACCCAGAACTGCAAGGTTGTGAAGTGAACTCTTTAACCACATAACCACGTCTGTTATGTGTAATCTTCAATGAAAAAAGTACCATTACCGGTACCATGATGAAGTTCCTTCTCCCAGATCACCCATCTAGCATTGCCACCTGAATTTCCCCAGCTTCCAACCCAGTGTCATCTTCAAGAACATCCTCCAGCATGGTGGTCTCCCAACTCGTCTGCTCACATCAGGTTTCCAGAAAAGAACTCTGCCAGCAGAGATGTAAAGATATAAAGAGATACTTACGAGTGATGACATTCTGCCTAATTTGTTCCAGTTTGTAAAAGACTTTGCCATGAACCAACACATGTACACTGGGAGGGTTAATCATCAGGTTAGCAATAACTGTCAAACTCACCATGGCAGGGGGAACATTCTGGATGAGGATTTAGAAAGAACTTCTAATTAGATATTTGTAAACATTTTCAACAAGATTGATAAAGGGAAAAAAAAAACAATTACACTCTGTAAATCATCATCATCATTTTACGTCTGCTTTTCCCTGCTTGCAAGGGTGGGACGGGTCCTATTCAGCACAGCATCTCTCCACTTGTCACGGTCCTTCATCATCTCCTCCATGAGCTTCAGCGATCTGAGGTCTGCTCTCACCACCTCCGCCCATGTTTTTCGTGGTCTACCTCTACTGCGACTTCCTTCTACTGGGATTTCTTGACACTTCTTTACCCAGCGGTCATCCACCATGTGCATCACATGTCCATACCATCTCAGTCTTCTCTCCTGCACACCACAACTTATCCCTCTTATACCCAGTTTCTCTCTCAACTCATCTATGCTCATCTACCAAAGGGCCAAGAAGACTCTTCAGAGGAGCCAAATATATGACAATCTCCTTAGTGCTGGTGCCACAATAAAATGCACCCAGTACACTCTGTATTACTGCGTGTTATAAAGCATTGCCTTCTAAAGGACCCCATCATCAATTCAATATGAAACTTGTCATAGGGCCAGCACAGCTACTCCTCCTTTAACAGGGAAAAGGACCTTAACATTTTTGTTATTTACCCAGTGAAAACTGGTTCTGGTTCTAACAAAACCATTTTAAATTAAAATCTTCCAACATAATTTTATATAAAAGGGTTAAAATACTTGTTGGTGTTTTGAAATTTTAAATACAAAGGGGAAAATATATTCTTGTTAGAAATACAAGGGTCGGTTGAAAAGTTCATAAGCTGACTAAGACAGAATGATGCTAGAGCTGTGAAATCTTGCATGTATTAATTTCAACTCTTCTTAATAACTGCATTGTTTCTTTCCAGGGACTATGTTGAAAAATAAACCCCATTTGGACATTCCATGAGTATCTTGATCAGGGGTTAATATAACCTACAAGAAAATTAAAACTAAGCAACATAACTTTACCTTGTATATAGGGTCAAAAAGGGTAGCTTCAACGATAGAACTGCCAGTTTTTACAGATTCCACCAACACAATGTCACCAGTCTTTCCAACTCGTTCTAATGGAAGTATATGAAGTGGAGTCTGGTACTTAGAGTCGTCAAACTTTAAGAATCTAGTTTAAAATAACAGAAACAAAAAACAATTATAATCAGATATTTACTTAGAGAAAAACCACATTATATTTTTAATACATATATCACACCCAGCCCACCCTGTACAGAGGTAGTGCTGGTGCCAAATAAAATGTACCCAGCACATCATCCTCATAAGTTAAAGTCTTCTCAATGCTAGCAAGAATAGGACAGACCAGCAGAGCCCCTGACCTTTCAGACATACCAATGGCTATATATTGCTCTCATGTTCCTCCACGTGCTACAGAGTGCACCAGCTACATTTATCATGGCACCACTACTAGGGAGGGTGTCAGGTCTTTGACACAGCTGAAGAGTGTAAACAAAAAGAAAAGAGAACAAAACAAAACTCGATCTTACTTAAGATTTTGTTCTTCAAAAAATTTTTTGTCTCCATTTGATAAAAATTTCCACAGAAATTCCATTCCACTGAGGGTAGTAAATACATTTTCTACAAAAAATAAAATCAGGAATTCAGTCAAAAACTAAACAAAGGAAAACTAAGTCTTCTTTATCTCTCTATTTATCCATCTTTATATATTTCTCTCTCTGTTTATCTCTCCCTCTCTAATGGTTAAAGTTAACTTTTGATAAACTGCATGAAACTGCTCCTGATGCTACGATACTAAACTGTTTATTTCAAAGTGTTTACAATGAAAGGGTTAAGGTGAGTAAGACATTCAGTTTGTGATGTTCCTTTGGCTTATGAGAAAGTCTATTACCATGCTTGCATGGGTCCTTTCCAGCACAGCTTCTCTCTACTTATAGAATTACTTTTCCACCTCTTCTGTGAGATTCAATATTTCAGGATCAGCTCTAACAACTTCTGATACCAGAATCACCTTCCCTCTTACACACTACATTTGATTTCTCTTATACCCAGTGTTTCTCTCAGTTCACCCATGTCTTGTCATTCACAAAACTAACATTACACATCCACCAGAGCATGCTTGCTTCATTTCTCTCAAGCTTCCACATATCTTCTGTATTTACCACCCATATCTCATTGCCATGCAACATCTTTGCTCAGACGGAAAATCCTTTTGTTGTCAAGAGGTAGTAGCTCCCAGAACTTTTTTTTCTAGCCTGCTCTTATTCTAACTACTATGCTTTCAGAGCAACCTCCTCCACTGCTAATTAGGTCACCTATGTAACAGAAACTTAACCATTTCTATGGTGCCTTTTGGGGATTGGAAAAAAATTGTTTATTTCATGACTGTTCTTACTAATAACTAGCTCTGTCCATCTGCCACTTGTAAAGTCTTCCAGCAGTGGGTCAGATGTGGCTCATCATAAAGCAGGTTGCACTACTAAAAGATTCAAGGTAATTTTGACTCTAGTCATCTCACACAACCAGATACCAACTCTAGTCATCCCTTGGTCATCTCTGACAACCATGATACTAACTCTGGTCATCTCTTACAACATATAGGGATATGTTCTACCTATTCTAAAAATTGAGATACACATTAACTTTAAAAAAAAACTATGATGTAGATTAAATAAAAATTGTTCAGTGGGAAAATAATTTGAAGTGAAATATAAAAAAACTGCATATAAGATATTGTAGAAGTAGGTATAAGTTTACCTTCACTATCATAAGCATGAACTGCAAGGATTTCTGGAGTATCATCCAGTGATATCAATCTAGTTGTAGTGGAGATTGTGAAATGGGATATCAGATCAACAATAACATAGCAATGAAACACCTCATTTGATACTGAAATGTAGAAGGTTTGAAAATTAGCCTCAGAAAAATAACAGCAGAAAATATCAAAAAACAAAACAAAAATAAGTTTGCTTACTTCAATGTTTACAACATCTTCACTAGTTGACAGATTGTTGTAAATTTACAGTGAACTAAAGCAAAGACAGGCTTTTTAATGTGGCCTAGTGGTAAGTTAGACTTACAATCATAACGTTGTAGGTTCAATTCCTGGCCTAAATTGTGTGTTGTGTTCTTGAGCAAAACACTTTATTTTCATTTTGTTCCAGTATACTCAGCAGTTGAAAATGAGTAGCAGCAATAGCTGGAGGTTTAACCCTGCGATGGACTGGCGACCTGTCCAGGGGGAAGTCTTCTACTCGATCACTTAATGCCATAGAAATTGAGATAAGCTCTGTACTGATAAGCCTCTGGACTTTAGACATAGTCATAGACAAGCTTTAGACTTAGTCATACACTATGTAGGTTTCGCATCCCTCTTACAAGGTTCTATAGGAGGGAGTTTTAATGATAGGGGCCCCAGTCCTCCCATCAAAGGACTCACACTAGACCAAACATCAGTCCAATGCAGCTGCTGCTGCTACTAATTTTAAGCTGAGTGGACTGCAGCAACCTGAAATTAAGTTTCTTGCTCAATGATACAACACAGCCCCATGCAGAAGAATCAAACACACAACCTTATGACTGAATCCAACACCCTAACCACTAGAACACTCACCTGTAATTGAAACAAATATTGAAAATAGGACTAACTTTTATCTTCAGCAAATATGATTGAGGTCATCTTGTGGTCAGTTCTTGATACAGTTGAGACAACAGCATGTAGAGAACAATCCTCCTCCATCATATTGACGGGAGTTACAGCAACCACTTCTGGATGTGTTGATTTCCTTTCAAAGTAGAACATAATAAATACACGCTGCTACCTAATGTTTCAAACTTCAACAGGTATAGGACATAGATATTCTATATATGTTAGTCCTTTGTTGGTGTTTGAAACCTTAGCTAGATGTATTTTTATTGAGATTTAATCATATAATTTATATAGTCCAACCCACAAAAAAAAGTGGGAAAAAAAAAACAGACATAAAACAGCAATTATATATACACATATATACACAATAACAAGATGGTGTAGGGCAGAACAAAGGAGAGACACACTAAATAAAACCGTCACTGAGGAGGTCACAGAATGTGACAAAAGAGTGTTGACAATATATAAACAACCACCCATTTATCGATCCAACCAACCAACCGGAAACTTACAGATTGAAGTGAAAACCAACAGGTGCGTTTGTTTTTACTGGCAGCATGACCCTCCCAAACTATATTAATTCATCATCATTTTATATCCACTTTTCCCTGCTTGCAAGGGAGGGACGGGAACTGATTCTGGCTTGATCTCTACAGCTGGATGCCCTTCCTAACACCAACCTCATTTACAGTGAGTGCTGGGTGCTTTTTTTGCTGTGGCACCTCCACGACCACTTTACAGTGGAATGATATGGACTCCAGTCCCTATCATCTCATTTCTACAGCTGAGTAAACTGGAGCAATGTGAAATAAAATGTCTTGCTCAAGGAAACAACATCACCCGGTCTGAGAATTGAACTCACAACCTTTCGATTGCAAGGCCAATGCTCTAACCACTAAGCCATGTGCCTCCACACATTAATATATATATATATATACATATGATGGAAGTTATGGAGTAAGAAGACCCAGGAAGACCTGGGATGAGGTGATAAAAGCTGACCATGCGCAACTGAACCTCTGAAAGACAATGACATGGGATCGAGATCTTTGGTTTACACTCTGAACAAAATATATCCAGCCCCCAATGTAAAGTGGTCGCGTAGGTGTATCACAACAAAAAGCACTCAGCCCACACTGTAAAGTGGTGGTGTAGGTGTCATGACAAAAAGCACCCAATCTACACTGTAAGTGGTCATGTAGTAGTCACAGTTAAAAGCACCCAGCCCACACTGTAAAGTGGTTGTGTAGGTGTCACAACAAAAAGCACCCAGTCCACACTGTAAAGTGGTCATGTAGGTGTCACGACAAAAAATACCCAGTCCACGCTAAAGTGGTCATGTAGGTGTCACAACAAAAAGCACCCAGTCCACACTGTAAAGTGGTAGTGTAGGTGTGTCACAACAAAAAGCACCCAACACACACTAAATGTGGTTGGCGTTAGGAAGGACATCCAGCCGTTGAAACCTATCCAGAAACAGTCCTATATGAGCAAGACATGGTCACCTGACCCAACTTACCTCAAATGGGACAACCCACCTAACCTATTGCTGAGACAATAAAAAGAATGGACAGGAAAGTTTTCAGGTGTCTTTCAACAAAAACAGAGATAAATGAATAAAAATATTATGACTGAGATGGCACTCCAAAGATTCAATCAAGAATTACAGAGCCATGGATAGTTAACATGATAAAACTTTCCATCATAGTTTTATGTAAGAAGATCTAAGTTATGTAAATGCTAAAGGGTTAATTTATATTACTAAATCCCTCAAAGATCTTGATTATTTCCAAAATATGAAAATCATATGCAGTGTCTTCATGGTAACAAAAGCATTAAAGTGTTCCTATTTAAATTTAAACCTTCCATCATAATTTTATGTAAGAAAATTTTGTTAAGTTATGTTTCAAACACCAACTTGATGATAAATACATTAGTTATTTTACTAAATCTATCAAGATTATTCTTCTTCACCCACTTATTCGTGGAGGTCCTCAAGTACTCCTTTCAGAGAGTCATAGAAGTTATCCAGCCATCTTGCTCAGGAGTCTACCCTTGGGGTTCCTGCTGGTTGGTTTTGCCCCTTAAAATCCGTCCAGCGATTCTTTCCTGGGACATTCTAACCACATGCCTGTAATATCAGAGCTGTGCTCTCTCTCAATTTGGAGAAGTAGCAGCTCTCCATGGAGCAACTATTTCAGCAACTTGTATTTGCGATTGTATTCTTTCAGTCATTACTTAAGTTTCATGAGGTCAAAATTCTTGATTTTCAAAATTAATTGAAAATCATATCCAGAGTATTTTCATTAGAAATATGGTAACTTTTTACATCATTTTCATTTCATTGAAACTGTCCTGTTTCACCTGTATTTTCATTGTCTTCACCCTCCAACATTTTTTAGACTTAGGCTCTACACTCTATTCCAGAACCTCTTCTCTCTGCCTTGCTGAGTACATTCTCACTCTCAATGGTCTTTCCTTTAATGGAGGGTTTTACCAACAGGTCTCTGGAGTGGCCATGGGTACAAGAATGGGAGTTAACTACACCAACTTGTTCGTTAGATACATTGAGGCCATGATCTTCACCCAGTACCCTGGTCCAACCCCTGAGTTATACAGTCGTTACATCGACATAGTATCGGTGCTACCTCTTTCTCCTGTCAACAGCTCGTATTTCTTTTCTTCAGCCTTTCCATCCTGCCCTCACCTTCACCGTCTCCAACGCTTCTGTCCATTTAGTTGATATTTCTCTGTCTATTGACAACACTACCTCCATTTTCTACAAGCCCACTCCTCCCATTCACACCAAACTCTCCATAGCCTCCTCCTAATTCCTGTTTTCGTCGGCTCTGTAGCCAGGACCAGTTTCAAGACCCAGTCCTAACACATGGCCTCTCATTTCATCAAGCATGGATACCCCCCCCCCCCCAATCCAAGCTGTCCCCAGGCCATCATGTGGCAGACTGTTTCGCCTGAACACTTGAAGGACATGCGACTTGGCATGGATACCCTCCGTCACTTGTCATTTCCCTGCCCCCAGGCGACTCTTCCATATGTTTCAGTCCTTTGTGTCCTTTTACACCATGGTCACAGGCCTCACACACCAGAATTGATTTTCCGCATTTGTTCCAGTTTCATGGACTCAACTCCCCCCCCCCCAATTTCTTTAATCTTGCACACATACACTCCTGCTTACTTCTCTACCCGTAGTCAATGTCACCTTTACCTCATCCGCTGCATACATTCACCCCTCGGTTCCTACGTCTTATAGTCAGAAACACACTCTTACAGCTTATACAGACCAACAACACACACACAAACTCTTATATTTACATATACACACCCAGTTCTATATACAAAACGGTTTCATCATCTTCGTTTAACGTCCATCTTCCACGCTAGCATCCCTTTCAGATAGACTTGCTCGATCACGACCTCTTAAAACAAGATTATCTTACACAAAACACCAGCATCAGGTTTTTCTAGAGATGGCGATATGAATGTACCTGCTTTTCTTTTCTAGGACCCGAGTACATTACTGGTGCTTTATTTTATCGACCCCGTAAGGACAAAAGGAAAAGCCAACCTCAGGATTTCAACTCAGAACGTAAACAGCTGTAACTCTATGCCACAAATCATACTCTACTGATACCACCATTCCACTGCCCTTCATTAATTGATCAGCTTAATAACAGAAGTTTTATTATTAAATCTCTACAGATTCTTGATTATTTCCAATATATATTTGAAACGCAGTGTCATCTATACATAAAAGAGAGATGTATGTTGGTTGGTGTCCTCACGCATCACACAAAAACAAAAACTGACAGTCAAAAAGAAGTACAGCAATGGAATAAGGGTATAATACCCAGGAAGGTTTATTGATACTAATTTTATATCAAAGAAGAAAAACATCCCAGGTATGCTAACCAACCTGACTGCTATTTCTAGCAGGTTGGGAGACAACCATAAGGGATTCTCTCTGTGTTGTCAGTAATGATCATGTTTTGTGGCCAGCATCTCAGTGTATTTAAATGCTGGTTTACACATTTATATATAATTATCTATATATAATGTTATGAGGTTGGTGTTAGGAAGGGCATCCAGCTGTAGAAATCAAGCCAAATCAGTTCCTGTATGAGCAAGGCATGGTCAGCCGACCAGACACTGCCCACAACAGGACAACCCGTCTAACCCATGCTAGCGTGGAAGAACGGACGTAAAACGGTGATGATGATGATGATGATAATGCACCCCAGCCGTTTTTATGAAAGATGGGTGAAAGTGGCGAGAATGGCCCGTGTGAATGGGCCTTCACTCTACATTAGACTGTAGGTGAAAAAGATGAAAGATCAAGGGAGCATCCTCTCTCTGTGCTCCTGAGGAGAAGGGTTGCACACTTTTTCGGGGGGGGGGGGGGTGCGACCCCCCAAGGCGCCTCCTCCCTATTGAGGATTTTGTTATTCAATTTATTTTTGTTATATTTTATATTTTTATATTTTGTTATTGCCTCCTTATTGAGGACGCCTTTTTATGTAAACTCCCCCCATTGTACTTGTCCCACTCTTTGACACCCTGGTGGCAAATAAAAAGTAAGTTATCTATAAAAGATTGGAACTTCCATATC
>OZ024755.1:41583265-41633265 GCA_964016885.1 Eledone cirrhosa
ATTTTCATTCTCCGGAATTATCTGTCAATCCCTAAGTTGTTGTATTTCCTAGAGTTAGTCCCTTTTACAAATACTCGTCATCTCTCCAACACTTCGACGACCTAATATTCAGTGAGCTTGAGGGTTTGGTCAATGTCCAACTCTCTCCAGAGTCCCGCAACGAAGCTGCCTTACCCAAACAGTTTTGGGGGTCTCGGTCTGCATAAATGCACATCTTTGTCTCTACCTTGCTTTCTTTCCTCCATCCACACTTGCTCCCCTTTGGTGGGTGACATCCTCTCCTTCCCAACTTGGACTAGTTCTACCAGGGAGATGGATGAAGCTTTACTACAGTGGTGAGAGCTGGGTTTGTCAGTCCCAGTTACTGATGAGGATAGATGGAAGTAGAGAATATGGGACAATTTGTGTTTGAGGGATACTTTCAACTCTATCTTTGATCTTTCCGATCAATTTTCAAGGTGTCGCTTACTATCTGCTAACACAAAGTTCTCGGGGGGACTGGATTGATGCCCTGCATCTGGCCAACATTGGTGGCCTTCTCAGTCAGGACGAACTCCGTATCTCCATGGCACTTCGTGTGGGAGTCAACGTCTGTGGAGGTCTGAGATGCTGCTGTGGTAGGACCCTCAACTCCACAGGTTTACATGGTTTGTCCTGCCACCTAAATGCTGGACATAACTTTATGTCACAAAGCATCGAGGAACAATCAACATATTTCTGGGACTGTATACCTCTATGTTACTGTTGAACAAATGGATGACGATTGGTCATCGAGGCACAGCACAGCCTTGTCGGGCTGTTTGCTTGCTAACAAATCAAATATTATTGTGGATTGGCAGTATCGGTAGAGGGTCGGACGCCATGCTTTGCAGCACAGTTACATCCCTTTACGCACTGAGTTCAAATCCCGCTGAGGTTAACTTTGCCTTTCATCCTTACGGGGTCGATAAAATAAAGTACCAGTAATACACTGGGATAATTGCTGGCCTTGTGCCCAAAGTAGAAACAATTATTATTATCATTATTCGATATAACCCATACGTACATATGTATATATACATATGTGTGTGTATGTATATATATATATATATATATATATATATGTTTCATCATTATCATTGTTTAACAACTATTTTCCACGCTAGTGTGTGCTGGGTGCTTTTTGCTGTGTTTCCTACACGACCACTTTACTGTGGGGCTGGATGTTTTGTGGGGTGTATATTGGATTAAGAGGTGTCTACTGAATATAAGTTTAAGTCAAGTCCGTGTGCAAGTTCCGTATTACTGCATTGCGCTAAAGATCTTGATCCTGTGTCAGCTTTTACCACCCGTCCCAGGACTTTCTGAGTCTTCCTAATATATATATATGTGTGTGTATGTGTACGTGTGCATACTTACAGTTATATTATATATATATATGTGTGTGTATGTGTACGTGTGCATACTTACAGTTATATTATATATATATATGTGTGTGTGTGTGTACGTGTGCATACTTACAGTTATATTATATATATATATGTGTGTGTGTGTGTACGTGTGCATACTTACAGTTATATTATATATATATATGTGTGTGTGTGTGTACGTGTGCATACTTACAGTTATATTATATATATATATGTGTGTGTGTGTGTACGTGTGCATACTTACAGTTATATTATATATATATATGTGTGTGTATGTGTACGTGTGCATACTTACAGTTATATTATATATATATATGTGTGTGTGTGTGTACGTGTGCATACTTACAGTTATATTATATATATATATGTGTGTGTGTGTGTACGTGTGCATACTTACAGTTATATTATATATATATATGTGTGTGTGTGTGTACGTGTGCATACTTACAGTTATATTATATATATATATGTGTGTGTATGTGTACGTGTGCATACTTACAGTTATATTATATATAAATTAACGATTTTATTTATTATATATTATAATTTTGGCAGTATTGGTAGAGGGTCGGACGCCATGCTTTGACGCATAGAGTCATGGCCCTTTCCATTCTGAGTTCAAATCCCGCTATGGTTAACTTTGCCTTTCATCCTTACGGGGTCGATAAAATAAAGTACCAGTAATGCACTGTTTAATTGTTGGCTTTGTGCCAAAAGTAGAAACAAGGTGGAGGTGCTGAGGGTATTACGTAGCTGTGAGTGGGCAGGGGCAGAGGCCGGCCCAAAGGGTTTGAGAACCTCGGGTGTAAATGGTTGAGTATACTCCAGACAGTAGTGGCCTTAATGTAATTCCCAACTCTAATCAGCAATATATATAGCAAGACTACACTGTTGAACTACAGCTACAAAATCCGGCAGGCTTCCACATAGTCTTGGTCAATCCAATTTGACTTACAAGGCTTGGAGTTTTGGTCATGTCGAGGGGTGTAGCCATACTCACCATGCTTAACCAATTGCAGGTTGGTGATTCTATTCAACCCATAGCTCTTGTTTATTGTGTTGCTAGGGTTCCACTTACTCTCCTCAGGGTCTGGTGGGGGAGCTGGTTTAGATGCTGACTACTGGACCATAAAGCAGGTTGTACTGGGGTACATGGTACCACCAGCAGCTAGAAACATGACCTGACCTGCAGATTACGATTACGTTGACGGAAAAGTTTTTAATTCCTGTTTTTTTTTTTATACTTTCATTTTCGTTATTACTTTTATTTGTAGTAAGTTAAACATAAAGGTGAAATGTTTCCATCATACCTTGCAATTTTATGTCGATAATGAATAATACCAATTAAAATAATTATTTCTACTTTTGGCACAAGGCCAGCAATTATCCCAGTGCATTACTGGTACTTTATTTTATCGACCTCATAAGGATGAAAGGCAAAGTTAACCTTGGTGGGATTTGAACTCAGACCATAAAGGGAGGTAACTCTTTGCTACAAAGCATGGCGTCCGACCCTCTACCGATACTGCCTACCCACCGCCTTCTGGTACTTTATTTTATCGCTTAAAATAATATGCATGGATTTCGCTTAAAATAATTGTTTCTACGTTAGGCACAAGGCCAGCAATTACCCAGTGCATTACTGGTACTTTATTTTATCGACCCCGTAAGGATGAAAGGCAAAGTTAACCTTGGCGGGAATTGAACTCAGATTAATGTGCACGGATTAGAAAATTATGAGGAAACAAAGTGGGTTAGGAGAGTAAGTTATATTGACAGGAGATATTGTGGGTGGGAAACAACTGCGCCACAATACTCATGTCCTCATTGACAGTGTAATATATTATTAGGTCGAGAAATAGTTTTGTCTAGCTATGTTAGAGAGTGTATTATATTTATAACGTATAGAGTTACGGCCCTTGCCATTCCGAGTTCAAATCCCGCCAAGGTTAACTTTGCCTTTCATCCTTACGGGGTCGATAAAATAAAGTACCAGTAATGCACTGGGTATTTGCTGGCCTTGTGCCTAACGTAGAAACAATTATATTTATAACGTTCCTAATTAGTTGCTTATATGTATATACTTCTATTTAATCTTATATATTAAAGCGGTGTACAGAAAGTCAAGTCACACTTTTGGCTAGGGTAAAAAAAAAAAAGGTTTCAACCTAAATTAAAGCATTTCTTGAGTCTTTTAAGCCTGAAATTGAGAGAAAGGAAGTGGGAAAGAGATATAGAGAACGATTGACCCCTATACTAGACTGAAACTTTTTTATTGACCTTGAATGGATGAAAGAGAAAGTTCACTTCGGCAGAATTTGTAGTCAGAGAGCAGACCACCAAACCAAATACCACAAAACACTATATCTAGCATTCTAACGATTGCTAATTAGTATTTAATATCGTAAGATTAGTATAATAAAGGTTTTTCATACATTGAGTTTCACAATTTTTAGAATAAATTTGAAAAACTCTGCCACAATTTATCATTACCATTTTATATGTATTCCATGCTGGAGTGGGTTGGACAGGTTGTTATAGTGTAAACTAAACTGTTTGGAAAACCTCAGCTTGCTCATATGGTCCATATTTTGCATGGGTTCTATGGATGCCTTACCTAATGCCAACCAGAGTGTATTGGATGTATTTTACCATGGCACCAGTACTACCACTTTACAGAGTGTCCAATGAGTATTTTACCATGGTACCACCACTACCACTTTACAGAGTGTCTAATGAGTATTTTACCATGGCACCACCACTACCACTTTACAGAGTGTCCCATGAGTATTTTACCATGGTACCAGTACTACCACTTTACAGAGTGTCCAATGAGTATTTTACCATGGCACCACCACTACCACTTTACAGAGTGTCCCATGAGTATTTTACCATGGCACCAGTACTACCACTTTACAGAGTGTCCAATGAGTATTTTACCATGGCCCCACCACTACCACTTTACTGAGTGTCTAATGAGTATTTTAGCATGGCACCAGTACTGCCACTTTACAGAGTGTCCAATGAGTAGTTTACCATGGCACCACCACTACCACTTTACAGAGTGTCCAATGAGTATTTTACCAAAGTGCCTTTAGGGGCCTAAGTCGGGGGACAGTGACGAAGGCCTGTAGCCGGTTCCGAGGCCGTCATCAAAGCCAATGGCAGGTTTATCGAGTGAGATCGAAGGAACAAGTCATGAAGACAAACTGACCCAAGTTTGATAAATAAATCTTAAAAAATAAAACTACTGTGTTATTTTTTCCTAGACAGTAATCTTGCGAACAAATATCGTCTGCACCCTGTATATGTGTATATATATATATATATATATATAACTGACGTTTAAAGGACAGGTTCTATGAGATGCTAGTGCACACTACCTGCCAAATAACCGGCAGCGACTACTTAATTATTGCTGCCGATCTAAACGGTCACGTTGGACAACATAGTGATGGCTATGATGGAATCCATCGAGGCTGTGAGGTTGAAAATAGAAATGAGGAGGGCTTCATAATACTGGAATTCTGTGATGCTAATAACCTAACTATCTGTAACACAAACTTCAAAAAACGTGAAAACCACTTGATCACCTATAGATCAGGGGAACACGCCAGCCAGATAGATTATATCCTTACCAGAAGACGGGACAAAGTGTCTGTTGTAAACACTAAATCCCTCTCCTGTGAAGAATGCACCTCCCAACATAGCCTAGTAGTTAGTGACCTCATAGTCAGGAATAGACGTACTCGACGACAGAGGAGGCCTACCTTGAGGAGAAGAATATGGAAGTTGAAGGACCCCATAGCCAGTGACAAATTTAAAAGCTTTTTACTTAATGCCTTTGACAATAAGGAAGAGTAATTAGAGACGTGTGATATAGAGGAACAGTGGCAATTCTTGAAAGTGAACCTGCTGAAAGCAACGGATGAAATCTGTGGCTGGAGCAGACCTATTGGCAGGAGGAGAGTAACTTGGTGGTGGAACAGTAAGGTGGAAGAGACAATCAAGGTCAAAAAGCAGGCTTGGAAAGTATGGCAGGATGGGGGAAATAGAGAGCACTATCAAGTGGCCAGGAGAGAAGCTAGGAGACAAGTGTACCTTGCAAAAAGGGAAGCAGAGGATAGAAAGTTCAAGCATGTTCTACAATGTGAGGACCAAAAACGTGAGGTGTTCAGGATTACTAGACAATGTGTCAAGGAAAACCATGATATTGTTGGGGAGAAGTGTGTCCGTAATGATAATGGTGTACTTGCCCTCCCTGATACTGATAAGAAGATAGCCTGGAGGTGTCACTACTAGAGACTATTAAATAAGGAGAATAAATGGGAAAAAGATAGTCTGCCCCAAATCGATCCAATAGAAGGACCAGTGGTGTAAGTTAAAGGTAGTATAATAAGTAAGGCAATCAAAGATATGAAGACAGGCAAGGCAGCTGGGCCTTCGGAGATAGTTGCTGAGATGTTGAAGGCATCTGGAATGGTGGAACATACTATGGTCACCCGTATAGTCAACCAAGTAATACAGAATGGGGTCATACCAAAAGCCTGGCATAGCATCATCATCATTAACTGCTACAAGGGTAAAGGGGATGCTCTAGGTAGGGGAAACTATAGAGGCATTAAGTTAGTTGACCAGGTCATGAAGGTCACAGAAAGAGTTATAGCGCAACTAATCAGAGAGCGAATTGATCTAGATGAAATACAGTTTGGGTTTGTGTCAGGTAAAAGTACCACAGACGCTCTTTTCCTTGTACGACAACTACAGAAGAAGTACCTAGCTAAAAGTAAACACCTCTACTTAACTTTTGTAGACCTGGAGAAAGCCTTTGACAGAATCATATATATATATATATATATAGGTATATATATATATATATAGGTATATATATATATAGGTATATATATATATATATATATATATATATATATATATATATATATATATATATATATAGTATTAAGGATACTATTTATGGTTATGTATGTAATAAAACCTTTTATGGTAATATATTTTTTATACAAACCTTAAATAGTGAAAGATAGTCATTAATTACTATCTTATTACCAGTAAGATAAATAGCTCAATGTAATAACATCAGTTGTTTTACAGAGCAGTTATATAGAGATTACAATAAGCAAAGTTCAGTTTAAATCATTTATTTGCTTACAATTGTTTCCTCCAAACCGAGGTTTGGATTCTTCGGAGCAACTATTTAGTGATCTATAACATACTTGACCTCCTTTTCAACACAAGAGACATATAAAACATATGCACATATTGATCCACAGTGGGATGACATCCATCAAAATGATATAGCATGGCAATTTACATATAAAGGTTACAGGATAAAAATAAAAATAAAAATAAAAATAAAAATAAAAATAAAAATAAAAATAAAAATAAAAATAAAAATAAAAATAAAAATAAAAATAAAAATAAAAATAAAAATGAAAATAAAAATGAAGCATTGGCAGTCTATGAAGATAAACCAAGAGGAAAGTTTAGAGTAGTCAGTGTATGAAATAATCTCACGTGTAGCATGCACGCGTGTCTTATTTATACAGGATTAGAGTGCGTCAGAATGTTATTTGCAGGATCAGGCAGTTGAAGCAGGCAATCGATATTATTATGTGGGCTGAATTATTAAATCATTTTTTCGCATACACCTGTATGATATACAGTCCCGGATGTGGAGAAACACCAAAATATCAAAAATTTCAAACATATTATAAACCATATTGTATCGTAGGCAAAATTATTATGTGAGTGGTGGTGTGAGCGAAGACAGTGGTACTGTTTTGCCTACGATACAATATGGTTTATAATATGTTTGAAATTTTTGATATTTTGGTGTTTCTCCACATTCGGGACTGTATATCATACAGGTGTATGCGAATAAATGACTTAATAATTCAGCCCACATAATAATATCGATTGCCTGCTTCAACTGCCTGATCCTGCAAATAACATTCTGACGCACTCTAATCCTGTATAAATAAGACACGCATGCATGCTACACGTGAGATTGTTTCATACACTGACTACTCTAAACTTTCCTCTTGGTTTATCTTCATAGACTGCCAATGCTTCATTTTTATTTTCATTTTTATTTTTATTTTTATTTTTATTTTTATTTTTATTTTATTTTTATTTTTATTTTTATTTTTATTTTTATCCTGTAACCTTTATATGTAAATTGCCATGCTATATCATTTTGATAGATGTCATCCCACTGTGGATCAATATGTGCATATGTTTTTATATGGAGGCACATGGCTTAGTGGTTAGAGCATTGGCCTTGCAATCGAAAGGTTGTGAGTTCAATTCTCAGACCGGGTGATGTGTTGTTTCCTTGAGCAAGACACTTTATTTCACATTGCTCCAGTTTACTCAGCTGTAGAAATGAGATGATAAGGACTGGGGTCCCTATCATTCCACTGCAAAGTGGTCGTGGAGGTGCCACGGCAAAAAAGCACCCAGCACTCACTGTAAATGAGGTTGGTGTTAGGAAGGGCATCCAGCTGTAGAAATCAAGCCAGAATCAGTTCCCGTCCCACCCTTGCAAGCAGGGAAAAGCGGACGTAAAATGAAATGATGATGATGATGATGTCTCTTGTGTTGAAAAGGAGGTCAAGTATGTTATAGATCACTAAATAGTTGCTCCGAAGAATCCAAACCTCGGTTTGGAGGAAACAATTGTAAGCAAATAAATGATTTAAACTGAACTTTGATTATTGTAATCTCTCTCTCTCTCTATATATATATATAGTTAACTTGTCTAAGACTAAAGTTCTAGTTTGTAGGAAGGAAAATAGGGCACCGGTCCCATCTGGGAAATGGCCATGCTCAGTGTGTAGGAAAGGAGTAGGTAGAAACTCCATTTTATGTCCCAAATGCAAAGTATGGGTACATAAAAGATGTAGTGGGATCACAGGTAAGCTAACTAAGAATATAGATTTTATTTGTGGCCGGTGCTCTGGTGCAATAAGTAGCAGCAAGTGCCCACGGAATACTAATTCATTCCATTGCACAGATGGTTCTATAGAAATAGTGGACAGCTTCCATTACCTGGGTGATAAAATCAGCAGTGGGGGAGGGTGCTCTGAAAGTACAGTAGCTAGAGTCAGAACGGGATGGAAAAAGTTCAGAGAGCTTATACCACTACTGGTCGCTAAAGGGTTCTCTCTAAAAATGAAAGGCAGGCTGTATGATGCCTGCATACAAACAGCAATGTTACATGGCAGTGAGACCTGGGCATTGTGTGCAGGGGATATACGCAGACTGGAGAGAAACGAAGCTTGCATGCCCCGCTGGATGTGTAATAGTAATATACGTGAACGGCAAAGCATAAATGAACTAAGGGAGAAATTAGAAATAAGAGGGATCAGATGTTGTTTACTCGAGAGAAGACTACGTTGGTATGGTCACGTGATTCGCATGAAAGACGACAGCTGTATAAAAAAGTGCAGGGCAATAAAAATAGACGGTAGCCACGGAGTAGGCAGACCCAGAAAAACCTGGGACGACTTGATAAATTCCGACCTCACACACTTACACCTCTCCAAGACAATGTCACTGGACCAAGATCTTTGGCACTACACAGTAATAGAGAAGACCCGCCTTACCTAAGTGCAAAGTGAAACCTACTACAGTCAGTAGGCACCTCAAACAAAATACACCCCCGTCCCACTACCCCCACACCACCCCTTTCAATGTAAAGTTTATGTTGGTACCACAACATCCAGCCCGAAACAAATAAGGTCGTGTAGGTGTCACGACAAAAAAACACAGTCCACGCTGTAATGTAGCCGTGTAGGTAACATGGTAAAAACCTCCCAGTCCCACACTGTAAATGTGGTTGGTGTTAGGAAGGGCATCCAACTGTAGAAAACCTGCCAGACAGTCCTATGTGAGCAAGACAATCACTCTTGCCTCAAGTGGGAATACCCCCGTCCAAACCCATGCAAGCGTGGAACACGGACGTTAAACGTTGATGATGATGATGATGATGATATTTATGTATGTATGTATGTATGTATTTATTAGTTTGTATGTATGCTTGCAAGGGTGGGACGGGAACTGATGCTGGCTTGATTTCTACAGCTGGATGCCCTTCCTAACACCAACCTCATTTACAGTGAGTGCTGGGTGCTTTTTTGCCGTGGCACTTCCACGACCACTTTGCAGTGGAATGATATGGACACCAGTCCCTATCATCTCAATTCTACAGCTGAGTAAACTGGAGCAATTTGAAATAAAGTGTCTTGCTCAAGGAAACAACACATCACCCGGTCTGAGAATTGAACTCACAACCTTTCGATTGCAAGGCCAATGCTCTAACCACTAAGCCATGTGCCTCCATATATATATAATTTTTGATGATTTTGTGTAAAAATTAATGATAAAATAAAAATATATTTTTTTAAAAGGAGGCCCCTTTGGAGGGGTTGGGGGCTAAAATATAGCTTATTTAGCTGGTGAGGGTAGATCATGTTGTGTGTGTGTTTAATGGTGGTGGTGGTGGCCCTGAGCTATAGCTTAAAGTTAAGTCTAACACTGTTCTACTCAATTTTACTCACAAATCATGGGACGAACGTGAGCCTTTGATAAATGACATTTGGCCAAGATGTCACACAATGAGATTGAACCCTCTACCTCATGATTGTGAAACAAACACATTAACGACTCAGCTATACTCTATCCACTTTATCTAAAATACAACCACTTAGAATATTCTGGTTTTTGTGACTATAAACCCCACAAACAACGTTTTCATCAACTGAACAGTCAAGATCATCATACCATTTATTAGTATTTATAAAAGGTGAGCTGACTTTATTCAGATACATCTTTTAATGGGAGAGGGCTAACAATAAAAGGCAGCTGCTCAAACCTGAAATAAAACCTTTTGTATTATTGTTGTGAAAGCAGAGTGGCTGGATTGTGTAAGATTGACATAATAAATGAATAAATTATCCATTAAGTACTTCGAAGGGATGGGAGTGACTATTGAATTCATTCTATTTGTGCTGTTGAAAACAACTCCCTCTATTTTGTCAAAGCCATATATATATATATATATATATATAATTGGTAGAGGTAGACCATGAAAACATGGCGGAGGTGGTGAGAACAGAACTCAGATCGCTAAAACTCACGGTGGAGATGACGAAGGACCGTGACAAGTGGAGAGATGGTGTGCTAAATAAGACCCATCCCACCCTTGCAAGCAGGGAAAAGCATAAAATGATGATGATGATATATATATATATATATATATATATATATACACACACACATATATATATATCTTGTTTTTAAATGTATTGCTTTCTCCATTTATTTTTGATTATATATATATATATATAAAACTGGACTACACCTAAGTGGACTACCTATAACAATAATTTGTTACCCCGTATATATATATATATATATATATATTTGTGTGTGTATATATATATATTTTAGCCCCCAACCCCTCCAAGGGGGCCTCATTTTAAAAAATATATTTTTATTTTATCATTAATTTTTACACAAAATCATCAAAAATTATATATATATATATATATATATGTGAATATAGACATGGAATATTCGAAAATATTCTGTATGTTTATAATAAACATTTTGAAGACCTAATCGCTATAGAATAGAATACGTCACGTATTACAATTAGATTCTCGATAAAAGCAAGGGAAGTAATCTACGCGTTTCATTCTCGTAAGAAATCATCAGGACTACATATCCAGTGCTTTTATCGAGAATGACACAGCTAGAGACTTATAGAATACTTAGCTGTGTACAGGAACTGGTTTGAAAGAGCGGTTGCCGGTCCGGCAGAAATTAGAAATTGGAATAAATGCTCTGAAATAGCGATATATATGTGAATATAGACATGGAATATTCGAAAATATTCTGTATGTTTATAATAAACATTTTGAAGACCTAATCGCTATAGAATAGAATACGTCACGTATTACAATTAGATTCTCGATAAAAGCAAGGGAAGTAATCTACGCGTTTCATTCTCGTAAGAAATCATCAGGACTACATATCCAGTGCTTTTATCGAGAATGACACAGCTAGAGACTTATAGAATACTTAGCTGTGTACAGGAACTGGTTTGAAAGAGCGGTTGCCGGTCCGGCAGAAATTAGAAATTGGAATAAATGCTCTGAAATAGCGATATATATGTGAATATAGACATGGAATATTCGAAAATATTCTGTATGTTTATAATAAACATTTTGAAGACCTAATCGCTATAGAATAGAATACGTCACGTATTACAATTAGATTCTCGATAAAAGCAAGGGAAGTAATCTACGCGTTTCATTCTCGTAAGAAATCATCAGGACTACATATCCAGTGCTTTTATCGAGAATGACACAGCTAGAGACTTATAGAATACTTAGCTGTGTACAGGAACTGGTTTGAAAGAGCGGTTGCCGGTCCGGCAGAAATTAGAAATTGGAATAAATGCTCTGAAATAGCGATATATATGTGAATATAGACATGGAATATTCGAAAATATTCTGTATGTTTATAATAAACATTTTGAAGACCTAATCGCTATAGAATAGAATACGTCACGTATTACAATTAGATTCTCGATAAAAGCAAGGGAAGTAATCTACGCGTTTCATTCTCGTAAGAAATCATCAGGACTACATATCCAGTGCTTTTATCGAGAATGACACAGCTAGAGACTTATAGAATACTTAGCTGTGTACAGGAACTGGTTTGAAAGAGCGGTTGCCGGTCCGGCAGAAATTAGAAATTGGAATAAATGCTCTGAAATAGCGATATATATGTGAATATAGACATGGAATATTCGAAAATATTCTGTATGTTTATAATAAACATTTTGAAGACCTAATCGCTATAGAATAGAATACGTCACGTATTACAATTAGATTCTCGATAAAAGCAAGGGAAGTAATCTACGCGTTTCATTCTCGTAAGAAATCATCAGGACTACATATCCAGTGCTTTTATCGAGAATGACACAGCTAGAGACTTATAGAATACTTAGCTGTGTACAGGAACTGGTTTGAAAGAGCGGTTGCCGGTCCGGCAGAAATTAGAAATTGGAATAAATGCTCTGAAATAGCGATATATATGTGAATATAGACATGGAATATTCGAAAATATTCTGTATGTTTATAATAAACATTTTGAAGACCTAATCGCTATAGAATAGAATACGTCACGTATTACAATTAGATTCTCGATAAAAGCAAGGGAAGTAATCTACGCGTTTCATTCTCGTAAGAAATCATCAGGACTACATATCCAGTGCTTTTATCGAGAATGACACAGCTAGAGACTTATAGAATACTTAGCTGTGTACAGGAACTGGTTTGAAAGAGCGGTTGCCGGTCCGGCAGAAATTAGAAATTGGAATAAATGCTCTGAAATAGCGATATATATGTGAATATAGACATGGAATATTCGAAAATATTCTGTATGTTTATAATAAACATTTTGAAGACCTAATCGCTATAGAATAGAATACGTCACGTATTACAATTAGATTCTCGATAAAAGCAAGGGAAGTAATCTACGCGTTTCATTCTCGTAAGAAATCATCAGGACTACATATCCAGTGCTTTTATCGAGAATGACACAGCTAGAGACTTATAGAATACTTAGCTGTGTACAGGAACTGGTTTGAAAGAGCGGTTGCCGGTCCGGCAGAAATTAGAAATTGGAATAAATGCTCTGAAATAGCGATATATATGTGAATATAGACATGGAATATTCGAAAATATTCTGTATGTTTATAATAAACATTTTGAAGACCTAATCGCTATAGAATAGAATACGTCACGTATTACAATTAGATTCTCGATAAAAGCAAGGGAAGTAATCTACGCGTTTCATTCTCGTAAGAAATCATCAGGACTACATATCCAGTGCTTTTATCGAGAATGACACAGCTAGAGACTTATAGAATACTTAGCTGTGTACAGGAACTGGTTTGAAAGAGCGGTTGCCGGTCCGGCAGAAATTAGAAATTGGAATAAATGCTCTGAAATAGCGCTCTTTCAAACCAGTTCCTGTACACAGCTAAGTATTCTATAAGTCTCTAGCTGTGTCATTCTCGATAAAAGCACTGGATATGTAGTCCTGATGATTTCTTACGAGAATGAAACGCGTAGATTACTTCCCTTGCTTTTATCGAGAATCTAATTGTAATACGTGACGTATTCTATTCTATAGCGATTAGGTCTTCAAAATGTTTATTATAAACATACAGAATATTTTCGAATATTCCATGTCTATATTCACATATATATCGCTATTTCAGAGCATTTATTCCAATTTCTAATTTCTGCCGGACCGGCAACCGCTCTTTCAAACCAGTTCCTGTACACAGCTAAGTATTCTATAAGTCTCTAGCTGTGTCATTCTCGATAAAAGCACTGGATATGTAGTCCTGATGATTTCTTACGAGAATGAAACGCGTAGATTACTTCCCTTGCTTTTATCGAGAATCTAATTGTAATACGTGACGTATTCTATTCTATAGCGATTAGGTCTTCAAAATGTTTATTATAAACATACAGAATATTTTCGAATATTCCATGTCTATATTCACATATATATCGCTATTTCAGAGCATTTATTCCAATTTCTAATTTCTGCCGGACCGGCAACCGCTCTTTCAAACCAGTTCCTGTACACAGCTAAGTATTCTATAAGTCTCTAGCTGTGTCATTCTCGATAAAAGCACTGGATATGTAGTCCTGATGATTTCTTACGAGAATGAAACGCGTAGATTACTTCCCTTGCTTTTATCGAGAATCTAATTGTAATACGTGACGTATTCTATTCTATAGCGATTAGGTCTTCAAAATGTTTATTATAAACATACAGAATATTTTCGAATATTCCATGTCTATATTCACATATATATCGCTATTTCAGAGCATTTATTCCAATTTCTAATTTCTGCCGGACCGGCAACCGCTCTTTCAAACCAGTTCCTGTACACAGCTAAGTATTCTATAAGTCTCTAGCTGTGTCATTCTCGATAAAAGCACTGGATATGTAGTCCTGATGATTTCTTACGAGAATGAAACGCGTAGATTACTTCCCTTGCTTTTATCGAGAATCTAATTGTAATACGTGACGTATTCTATTCTATAGCGATTAGGTCTTCAAAATGTTTATTATAAACATACAGAATATTTTCGAATATTCCATGTCTATATTCACATATATATCGCTATTTCAGAGCATTTATTCCAATATATATATATATATTTATATAACGAAGGAAATGTGGTAAGGAACCAGGTGGACCATAACGCACCAAAGTACTCAATACTTAGGGTAGTAGAGTGGGTAATAGGAACAAGTAAGACCCCCGGGGGTCTTACTTGTTCCTATTATATATATATATATATATATATATATATATATATATATATATATATATATATATATATATATATATATACATATATATACATATATGTATATATATATATATATATATATATATATATATATATATATATATATATATATACATATATATACATATATGTATATATATATATATATATATATATATATATATATATACATATATATACATATATGTATATATATATATATATATATATATATATATATATATACATATATGTATATATATATATATACATATATATATATACATATATATATATATACATATATATATATATACAATATATTAATAAATGGAAACTATATTTATAAAACCATAATTATTTTATTATATATATTTCAAGGCAGTCTTGGTGCGCTTTCATCAGATGAAATACAAGATTTGTTTTATAAGTATTGACATAACCGGGGAAAAACAACCTTGATGGTTGAAAGTTCAACGAAGGCTTAGAATGCACTACTTAGAATGCACTCCGTCAAAAAAAAGGGGGAAGAAAGGAAGAAAGAAAAAAAAACAAGTCAGCGTAAGGGTCACACTACATTCATGCTAGAAAATGCTGCGAAAAATGCTTCTCCAAAGGCATATATAATGGGTGTCTGTAGGGTCTAATGTGTGAACCAAAAATTGGAACGTTAAACTTATGTTATGAGTTATAGGATGAAATTAAATTAAATTAAAAAATATTAAATTGCAAAATGATAAATTGAAAAATAAATTATTAGAAAATTAAAGGTTAAGGTAGCAAGATTTATTTAATGAACTTACAGAGAGAGTCTTATATGAAAAAATTAATCTCGATAAGATATCAGGATGGGATATAGAGTAAATATTTTGATTGTGTGTCCCAGCCAGCACCCCCAACCATGAGTCAGCCAGTTTCGAGTGGTATCGTCCAGCGAAAGAATGGAAATTAATTTTTCCGAGTACTCTAGGAATGTAGCTACCTTGGGCCTCTGGAGTGTTAGCGGAAAGTCTACAATTTCGACAGGCCATCGTCTATACCAAACGAATATTATTAATTCACACATGAGGGGTTTATTTACGTGTCAGTAGAGGCATGATACAGCTAATAGTTATGCCTAAACCTCGAGTTTATAGGTATAAGTATAATATGGCGGCCAAAACAGGCGGCACGGTGGGACCGTGGCAAAGCAACCGCTCCAAGTAATTTCGTTTACCGAAAGAGGGGAAATTTATTTTTCCGAGCACTCAAGGAAGGCTGAACTTTCAGAGTGCCCAGCGCACAGCCGGGAAAAGCCACCACATAAGTCGAAGGTAGCAACCCAATGAAAAGTGCAAATAGACCATAATTATTTTAAGTCCTAATTAGTCCGGGTTATAAGTAGTGTGGTTCTTAGGTGGGTAGGGGGCCATGAAAGGTGCATCTTTGGAGAAGCATTTTTCGCGGCGTTTTCTAGCATGACTGTAGTGTGACCCTTACACTGACTTCTTTCTTTTTTCTTCTTTCTTTCTTTCTTTCTGTCTTCCCCTTTTTTATTCTTTGACGGAGAGGTGGTAGTACATTATAAGCCTTCGCCCCCTCACCAGATGGTCATTAGCAGACCGAATAGCCATCACTTTGAGGGCGACTGGCCGAGGTGAAGGCAGCTAGTTGGTCAGTCGTCCTCGCTGTCTCTGACTTTTCGGACCCATGGTTTTTACATATTCCTTTGTTATATTTCGAATACCTGATGATATCACCGGATTCATATGGAACCCGGTCATTGAAATGATCATAGTATAATAAACCTTTCAAGGATTTACACCAGTCCAGCCTCCTGTTACTTTATATATATATATATATATATATATATATATATATATATATATATATATATATATATAGGAACGAACAGGACCCCGACGGCTGAGCTCAAGCCGTTTCGACGGCTAATTCTGAACTAAATGAAAATTTATCCTGGTATTCAAAGGAATATGTAAAAACCATGGGTCCGAAAAGTCAGAGACAGAGAGGACGACTGACCAACTAGCTGCCTTCACCTCGGTATTCAAATACCAGGATAAATTTTCATTTAGTCCAGAATTAGCCGTCGAAACGGCTTGAGCTCAGCCGTCGGGGTCCTACTCGTTCCTATTACCCACTCTACTACCCTAAGTATTGAGTACTTTGGTGCGTTATGGTCCACCTGGTTCCTTACCACATTTCTTTCGTTATATATATATATATATATATATATATATATATATATATATATATACGTATATACATATATAGATATATGTATGTGTATATCATCATCATCATCATCTCCGTTTTACGAATATATGCTTTTTCCGGGCCCACCTGATACTGAAAACCCTCAAATAGAAATTGTTTTTAGTTAAAATTAACTTCATGAAACAGTAGTGCAGCAGTTGTCTCCCCTACACTGCAGTGTTTCTGAACTATCGTGGTGATGACTGTGTAATGGTAATCGGTAGAGGTCGGACACCATGCTTTGCAGCAAAGAGTTACGGCCCTTTATGATCTGAGTTCAAATCCCTCCGAGGTTAACTTGGCCTTTCGTCCTTACGGGGTCGATAAAATAAAGTACCAGTAATACACTGGTCTAATTTCTGGCCTTGTGCCAAAAGTAGAAACAATTATTAGATTAAAAATTGGGGAGGAAATTGGCAGTATCAGTAGAGTGCCAGACACTATGTTTTGCAGCATAGAGTTATGGCCCTTTGCGTTCTAAGTTCAACCCCCTGCTGAGATTAACTTTGCCTGTCACCTTTACGGGGTCATAAAATAAAGTAGCAGTAATACACTGGAGTAATTGCTGGCCTTGTGCCAAAAGTAAAAAACAATTATTAGATTAAAAATACTTCACCATCTGCTGCAGCTCCCAGAGTTCAAATCCTACCGTTGTCATCCTTTCGGGGTCGATAAATAAAGTCAGAATCAAGTACTGCAGTCGATTCTTCTTCTATCTCCCTTGAAGACATCGAGTGTGTTAGGACCATTAGAAGTTAAGGGACCATTACATATCTATCCTGGAACACAATTCCATATTTTAGTATATATATATTACATATAACAGTAGAGCTATATATATATATATATATATTACATATAACAGTAGAGCTATATATATATAACTACCATATAACAGTAGAGAGGTATATATATATATATATATATATATATTACTACCATATAACAGTAGAGAGGTATATATATATATAACTACCATATAACAGTAGAGAGGTATATATATATATATATATATATATATTA
Organism: Eledone cirrhosa; assembly: GCA_964016885.1. Classification (NCBI taxonomy): domain Eukaryota; kingdom Metazoa; phylum Mollusca; class Cephalopoda; order Octopoda; family Eledonidae; genus Eledone; species Eledone cirrhosa. The sequence goes on from OZ024755.1 coordinate 41,601,366, forward strand.
CTACCATATAACAGTAGAGAGGTATATATATATATAACTACCATATAACAGTAGAGAGGTATATATATATATATATATATATATATAACTACCATATAACAGTAGAGAGGTATATATATATATATATATATATATATAACTACCATATAACAGTAGAGAGGTATATATATATAACTACCATATAACAGTAGAGAGGTATATATATATATATATTACTACCATATAACAGTAGAGAGGTATATATATATATATATATTACTACCATATAACAGTAGAGGTATATATATATATACTACTACCATATAACAGTAGAGAGGTATATATATATATATATTACTACCATATAACAGTAGAGAGGTATATATATATATATATATTACTACCATATAACAGTAGAGCTATATATATAACTACCATATAACAGTAGAGAGGTATATATATATATATATATATATATATAACTACCATATAACAGTAGAGAGGTATATATATATATATATATATATATATATATCAAGATAAGCAGAACAAGTAAAATTCAATCAATTTTTCAAAATAAATCAAAATTAATATACAATCAAAATTAATCAAAATTAAAAAATATAATATAAATATTTACCTATTCTAATGGCCCTAACTGTACAGTTTCATGGTGCAAAACATTAAATATCACCAGGATATTATTGGAAAAGCAACGATCATCAGAGAAGCATTTTCCTGTCCTAGGGTTAAAAACCCCAGGAACGACAAAATATATGACCTCACTCCAACTAATACAGGTCTAAAAGGTCGTGAAAGTGACCCGTAAATACATTGGTGTATAGTGAAGGCGGGAAATCATAGACTCGCTGTCTATAGCTCGCCACTAAATATATATTACTACCATATAACAGTAGAGAGGTATATATATATATTACTACCATATAACAGTAGAGCTATATATATATATAACTACCATATAACAGTAGAGAGCTATATATATATATTACTACCATATAACAGTAGAGAGGTATATATATATATTACTACCATATAACAGTAGAGAGGTATATATATATAACTACCATATAACAGTAGAGAGCTATATATATATATTACTACCATATAACAGTAGAGAGGTATATATATATATATATATTACTACCATATAACAGTAGAGAGGTATATATATATAACTACCATATAACAGTAGAGAGCTATGTATATATATTACTACCATATAACAGTAGAGAGGTATATATATATATATATATATATTACTACCATATAACAGTAGAGAGCTATATATATATATATATAACTACCATATAACAGTAGAGAGGTATATATATATATATAACTACCATATAACAGTAGAGAGGTATATATATATTACTACCATATAACAGTAGAGCTATATATATATATATACTACTACCATATAACAGTAGAGAGCTATATATATATATTACTACCATATAACAGTAGAGAGGTATATATATATATAACTACCATATAACAGTAGAGAGGTATATATATATATATTACTACCATATAACAGTAGAGCTATATATATATATACTACTACCATATAACAGTAGAGAGCTATATATATATATTACTACCATATAACAGTAGAGAGGTATATATATATATATTACTACCATATAACAGTAGAGAGCTATATATATATATATATTACTACCATATAACAGTAGAGCTATATATATATATTACTACCATATAACAGTAGAGAGCTATATATATATATACTACTACCATATAACAGTAGAGAGCTATATATATATATTACTACCATATAACAGTAGAGAGGTATATATATATATATATATATATTACTACCATATAACAGTAGAGAGGTATATATATATTACTACCATATAACAGTAGAGAGCTATATATATATATATATATATATATATATATATATATATATATAACTACCATATAACAGTAGAGACGTATCTATATATATATTACTACCATATAACAGTAGAGCTATATATATATATATAACTACCATATAACAGTAGAGAGGTATATATATATATATTACTACCATATAACAGTAGAGAGGGGTATATATATATATATTACTACTGTATAACAGTAGAGAGGTATATATATATATTACTACCATATAACAGTAGAGCTATATATATATTACTACCATATAACAGTAGAGATGTATATATATATATATAACTACCATATAACAGTTGAGAGGTATATATATATATATTACTACCATATAACAATAGAGAGGGGTATATATATATATATTACTACCATATAGCAGTAGAGAGGTATATATATATATATATATATATATTACTACCATATAACAGTAGAGATGTATATATATACATATAACTACCATATAACAGTAGAGAGGGGTATATATATATATATTACTACCATATAACAGTAGAGAGGTATATATATATATCTATCTATCTAAGGCGGGTAAAATTCCCGAGATCCATGGACGAGTTCTCTCCAGCGGTCTCTGTCCCTCATTATCGCTGCCATATCCTGCATCTCCAACAGACCAGTGTCTGTCCTTAGGGCATCAACATATGTTAACCTTGGTCTTCCTCTTCTAGTGTGTCCATGTAGGGGCTCCCAAAGGAGCACTGAGTGCAATGTCAACTCTGGATGTCGGTGAGCATGTCCTACCATATTACTACCATATAACAGTAGAGCTATATATATATATACTACTACCATATAACAGTAGAGAGCTATATATATATATAACTACCATATAACAGTAGAGACGTATATATATATATTACTACCATATAACAGTAGAGAGGTATATATATATATATTACTACCATATAACAGTAGAGAGGTATATATATATATTACTACCATATAACAGAGAGAGAGGTATATATATATATATATAACTACCATATAACAGTAGAGAGGTATATATATATATTACTACCATATAACAGTAGAGAGGTATATATATATATATATTACTACCATATAACAGTAGAGAGGTATATATATATATTACTACCATATAACACTAGAGAGGTATATATATATATATATATTACTACCATATAACAGTAGAGATGTATATATATATATATTACTACCATATAACAGTAGAGAGCTATATATATATATTACTACCATATAACAGTAGAGAGGTATATATATATATATATATATATAACTACCATATAACAGTAGAGAGGTATATATATATATTACTACCATATAACAGTAGAGAGGTATATATATAGATATATATTACTACCATATAACAGTAGAGATGTATATATATATATATATTACTACCATATAACAGTAGAGAGGTATATATATATATATATATTACTACCATATAACAGTAGAGATGTATATATATATATATATTACTACCATATAACACTAGAGAGGTATATATATATATATATATATTACTACCATATAACAGTAGAGAGGTATATATATATATATTACTACCATATAACAGTAGAGACGTATATATATATATTACTACCATATAACACTAGAGAGGTATATATATATATATATATATTACTACCATATAACAGTAGAGAGGTATATATATATATATTACTACCATATAACAGTAGAGACGTATATATATATATTACTACCATATAACACTAGAGAGGTATATATATATATATATATATATTACTACCATATAACAGTAGAGAGGTATATATATATATATTACTACCATATAACAGTAGAGACGTATATATATATATTACTACCATATAACACTAGAGAGGTATATATATATATATATATATATATATATTACTACCATATAACAGTAGAGAGGTATATATATATATATATATATTACTACCATATAACACTAGAGAGGTATATATATATATATTACTACCATATAACACTAGAGAGGTATATATATATATATATATATATATATATTACTACCATATAACACTAGAGAGGTATATATATATATATATATATATTACTACCATATAACACTAGAGAGGTATATATATATATTACTACCATATAACACTAGAGAGGTATATATATATATATATATATTACTACCATATAACACTAGAGAGGTATATATATATATATATATAACTATCATATAACACTAGAGAGGTATATATATATATTACTACCATATAACACTAGAGAGGTATATATATATATATTACTACCATATAACAGTAGAGATGTATATATATATATATATATTACTACCATATAACAGTAGAGATGTATATATATATATATATATATATAGATGAGATTCTACAGGACTAGAACTGTTTCATTCATTAGAAATCATCAGGAGATTCCTGATGATTTCTAATGAATGAAACAGTTCTAGTCCTGTAGAATCTCATCTATATTAAAACTGTTATACTCTGCTATGTATTGAGTACCTTACTTACTGTGGTTACCTCCGATTCAACCCGGAATAACGTATATATATATATATATATATATATATATATATATTACTACCATATAAAAGTTTAAGACTTTGGGGTTCCTCCAAAAGTTTCTGAACCAAAAAGGGTTGCACGTTTGAAAAAATTTTGGAAACCCTGGACTCGAGCAATGGAAAGCGGGAGGAGGTGTTTACACTCCAGTTTATGTGGTATATCACATATGCTCTCCATACACAGAATAACAATGTCATTGATGTGGAGGTTAGCCAGTGACACCCATTGCATCAGCCTTATGGGACTACTTCCTCAGCTGAGATGTCCATCTCCCGACTTTACAAAGGAAAATGGCACAGAACATCCAATGTGTCGACGGTGACTTGCAGGGAAAGCTTGATCAAGTCAGCTGCTGCTTGCACTTCCAGTTCCAGGCTTAATATCATCTTAACCCTCTACCATTTACATTACTCTATATATACTATTGTATTTACACAGTAAAGGCTTTACCTCACATAACATTTACATTACTCTATATATACTATTGTATTTTCACAGTAAAGGCTTTACCTCACATAATATCTCGCATAACATTTACATTACTCTATATATACTATTGTATTTTCACAGTAAAGGCTTTACCTCACATAATATCTCACATAACATTTACATTACTCTATATATACTATTGTATTTTCACAGTAAAGGCTTTACCGCACATAATATCTCACATAACATTTACATTACTCTATATATACTATTGTATTTTCACAGTAAAGGCTTTACCTCACATAATATCTCACATAACATTTACATTACTCTATATATACTATTGTATTTTCACAGTAAAGGCTTTACCTCACATAATACCTCACATAACATTTACATTACTCTATATATACTATTGTATTTTCACAGTAAAGGCTTTACTTCACATATTTATCTCACATAATATCGAATCTATTATTTGTTTTGAGAACAATACCTTAACATCAGTATTAGCGACCAGTTACAGCCAGTTTGAACAGTAAAAGGCGACAGAATTCTGGCCGGAGATGGCCGATTTAAATGCTAAAGGGTTAAAAGACAGAATTGACAGTAAATGACTCTGTAGTCTTGTGATAAACACATTCGCCTGGCATCAGTGAGATGCGGTGTTCGATTCCTCGTTGATCGTCCACATTTGTTGCCAGAGTTACTTTGCCCGATATTCTCAATGATTATTTAAGGGCAAAAGATTAGCAGTAATCGGTAGAGCTTTGCAGCATACTGTTACGGCCCTTTACAGTCCAACTCCTGCGAAGGTTAGCTTTGCAGCATATTGTTATGGCCCTTTACGGTTCCACTCCTGCCAAGGTTAGCTTTGCAGCATATTGTTATGGCCCTTTACGGTCCAACTCCTGCGAAGGTTAGCTTTGCAGCATATTGTTATGGCCCTTTACGGTTCCACTCCTGCCAAGGTTAGCTTTGCAGCATATTGTTATGGCCCTTTACGGTTCCACTCCTGCCAAGGTTAGCTTTGCAGCATATTGTTATGGCCCTTTACGGTCCAACTCCTGCGAAGGTTAGCTTTGCAGCATATTGTTATGGCCCTTTATGGTTCCACTCCTGCCAAGGTTAGCTTTGCAGCATATTGTTATGGCCCTTTACGGTCCAACTCCTGCGAAGGTTAGCTTTGCAGCATATTGTTATGGCCCTTTACGGTCCAACTCCTGCGAAGGTTAGCTTTGCAGCATATTGTTATGGCCCTTTATGGTTCCACTCCTGCCAAGGTTAGCTTTGCAGCATATTGTTATGGCCCTTTACGGTCCAACTCCTGCGAAGGTTAGCTTTGCAGCATATTGTTATGGCCCTTTACGGTTCCACTCCTGCCAAGGTTAGCTTTGCAGCATATTGTTATGGCCCTTTACGGTTCCACTCCTGCCGAGGTTAGCTTTGCAGCATATTGTTATGGCCCTTTACGGTTCCACTCCTGCCGAGGTTAGCTTTGCAGCATATTGTTATGGCCCTTTACGGTTCCACTCCTGCCAAGGTTAGCTTTGCAGCATATTGTTATGGCCCTTTACGGTTCCACTCCTGCCAAGGTTAGCTTTGCAGCATATTGTTATGGCCCTTTACGGTTCCACTCCTGCCAAGGTTAGCTTTGCAGCATATTGTTATGGCCCTTTACGGTCCAACTCCTGCGAAGGTTAGCTTTGCAGCATATTGTTATGGCCCTTTACGGTTCCACTCCTGCCAAGGTTAGCTTTGCAGCATATTGTTATGGCCCTTTACAGTTCCACTCCTGCCGAGGTTAGCTTTGCAGCATATTGTTATGGCCCTTTACGGTTCCACTCCTGCCGAGGTTAGCTTTGCAGCATATTGTTATGGCCCTTTACGGTTCCACTCCTGCCGAGGTTAGCTTTGCAGCATATTGTTATGGCCCTTTACGGTTCCACTCCTGCCGAGGTTAGCTTTGCAGCATATTGTTATGGCCCTTTACGGTTCCACTCCTGCCGAGGTTAGCTTTGCAGCATATTGTTATGGCCCTTTACGGTTCCACTCCTGCCGAGGTTAGCTTTGCAGCATATTGTTATGGCCCTTTACGGTTCCACTCCTGCCGAGGTTAGCTTTGCAGCATATTGTTATGGCCCTTTATGGTTCAACTCCCGCCAAAGTTAACTTTGCATTTCATCCTTACTGTGGTCAATAAAATAAAGTACCAGTCACGCACTGGGGTCGATTTAATCGACTTTCTCCTCCCCCAAATTATTGGTTTTGTGCCTAAATCAGAAACTATTATTTATAGTGATCGATTATTATTATTGGATTGTCAGTATCAGTAGAGAGTCGGACGGCATGCTTTGCAGCATAGAGTTACGGCCCTTGCCATTCTCAGTTCAAATCCCGCCGAGGTTGACTTTGCCTTTCATCCTTACAGGGTCGATAAAATAAAGTACCAGTAATGCACTGGGTTAATTGCTGGCCTTGTGCTAAAAGTAGAAACAATTATTACTGCCATTTGGAGGCAGACATTTCAAATGTCAAAATTCCTGAGTACTTCTTAAGGTAGCCGCTTGATTTTATATATTTTAGGAAGTTTAATAAATTGATATTTATTGATGTACAAGTGTACACACACACACAAACACACACACACACACACATATATATATATATATATATATATATATATGGTGGCTGCCAACTCGTTTTCGAGTACGGCCACTACTTTATATCCATGTAAGAGAACCCCTACCGATGCGCTAAACGAGTGTGACTTTTAGTCCAGCCAGTGACTTGAAAACTCTGGTACAAACACTACACTTGTGACAATTATTGAGACATAGTGCTGGGCCCATGGTACCATGTGACGACAAGTGCAGAGAGATCTCCAGATATAAAGCAATGCCTGTGCCGTGAAGCTTTTATAGTGAGCAAAGGCACTGCACAAAGCCAGTCCCACTCTCTTAACCAAGATGATATTTACCAAAAAGAAGAACAAGTCAACATCATTGGATACCATCAGGGTTGCAGGTGTTATATCAGAGTTTTCCTTCTCCTAGAATTCTGCCTTGACAAAGGCTAAGGGGTCATCTCTGTATATATACAGTGAAAAAAGGTGTGGACGTTAGAAAATGTTCTATACGGATCAGGTTACATAAAAAAATGATAAAATAAATGTGGTCGAAAATCAACATGCAGGAGTTTTAACGAAAAAGCAATTTAACCTAATAACAAATGTTTTGTACATGTTATAAAGATCCTTTTTATATATCAGGTGCGTTTTTCAAACACTTCTTTGTTTTTTTGTTTTTAATTTTTTATTATCATTTTCCCTATATATATATATATATGTGTGTGTGTGTGTGTGTGTGTGTGTGTGTGTGTGTGTGTGTGTGTGTGTGTGTGTATATGATATTTATTTTTATTTTTATTTTTCCGTCCTTTCATGTTTTTCCCGCTAACTCCTCCTCTCGGAGTTCCTCCCACCACTCTCCTGATGAAGGACTCATGTCCAAATCGTCGTAAACAACCCTGCCACCATTCTCACCAAGCGTGAAGCTAATAACACTAAGTACCATTGATTCCTGCGTTTGTTTGTTTGTCATTTTGAAATATATATATATATCACTTTTCTAAAAAAATATATATCTTACACAAAACGCCAGCATCAACAGTTTCCCAAGAGATGTCAACATGAAAGGACCTGTTATTTTTATCTAAAGACATTTTTTCGAATTCCACCCCGCCCGTCCCTTCAATTTATCTAATTTCTCATTGTTTCTTCTGATGAAGGACTAGCGTCCGAATCGTTAAGAAGACCCTCTTCTTGCTATATCAAGCGTTAACCTAATATATACCTTCCATATACTGTACCGATTGTGTTGTTATTTCTGTTTACCTTTTCAATAAATAAATAAATATATATATATATATATATATATATATATATATATATATATATATATATATATATATATATATAACGGCGATGAATTAGTTTTGCGAGGTTTTTGATATGAAATCGTGTGTCGAAACAAATATTGTTATACTTGGGGAGGGTCATATTTGTGTAATATTGCCAGAATTAATAACAGAACACACTCACTGTTTGGTTGGTTTTCGCTTTTCGCTTCTGTGTCTTTTATATCGGTAATCTAATTTATTCGGTCCTCAATGTTGCTATTGACTGACCAACGGTCAAAAATAATACAGATACAATATAGACACAAACACATATATATAGTTTATCAAAGTTCTTTCGTTGCACATCTGCAACATCGTCAGTCGTGCTATTGTTTCCTCCCGTTGCATTGTATTTTCTACGCCATCTTTATTTAGTCTGTTTATATATTTATTTATTTGTTTATTTTATTTTGTCTTCTTTGCGCATGCGTTTGTGTGTGTGTATAGTGTTTTGTTTGATGTGTGTTCGTGATTGGGTGACTGTGTATTGGTTAATGTATTCTATCTTTACTAGTGTGTGTTTATATGTGTTTGTTGTAATTGTGCTTGTGTATGTATTTATTTATTTATTTATCTAGTTATTTATTTACACTTCTCTTAGGTCAGTGTTGTTTGTTTGGGCGTTGTTGTTATTCCATTCATTCTTTCTGTTTTGTCTTGGCCTTCTAAGTTCTATTTCACTGGCCTCTCTGATTTGAGGGTCATTTCTATGTTTAGATATCATTCTAATTTCTATGTTGTTTATGTTACCGTCGTGTTGTTGTCTGGCATGTTCGTATAGTACTGACCCGTTTTTTTCGTCCTTTTAGTTCCCCCCAGTGTTGGTCTATCCTTTCACCTATGCTACGAGCTGTCTCCCCTATGTATGTTGTTGTCATGTTTCTGCAAGTACCCTCTGTACATCTTATGCTATAGACTACGTTTCTAGTTTTACAGTTTATCCGGGTGTTTACCTTACATATGATACATTTCCTATTAGTACAGTGGGTTTTCTTAAAAGGGTAGGTTTTGCTGATCAGTGATTTTATGGTGGTTCCTGGCTTTTCTACCACCTTAATCTTTAAGTGGGTCTTTCTCAGGGAAATTGGGGAAAACATTTTTTTGAGGGGGGGAGGTTGGAAAGGATGAAAAAGAGGAGGAGATGAGAGTAAAAAGTGGGGGAGGAGGAGTATAATGAGGAAGGATGAGATAGGAGGAGAGATGGCTGATAGAGAGAGAGAGATAGCTTTTATAACTGAGAAACATATATTGTTTTACATAGAGAGGTTGAAAAACCGTTGGAAGATAATGTATAAATTAAAAGAAATTGAAAATTAACGAAGAGAAAAATAATGTAAAGTTAAGGTTTGTATATTGAAGGGTTTAATAATATGTGCGATGAAAAAGAAAATGTTAATATGTATTAAGAATAATATTTAAGGGTTTAATAATACGTGCGATGGAAAAAAAATGTTGATATGTATTTTATATATCCTTTTCCTTTTCTTTTCTTTTTCTTTTAATTTCTAACCCCTAATCTGTACCTTTTCTCACTGTGCCTAACATAGAAACAATTATTACACAATACACTATATTCTTACTTTATATCACCTTGAAAAAAATCCTTCGTAAACATAAACATTTTTTTTGACGTTAGATTATTCATCCTCTATTCATTATTTTTTTCTCACTTTCATCTAACTTATTCATGCTCATCTCACAATATATCCTTACTCACATTACTCCTGTTTTTTTAATAATACATATTAACATTTTCTTTCCATCGCACATATTATTAAACCCTTAAATATTATTCCTAATACATATTAACATTTTCTTTCCATCGCACATATTATTAAACCCTTAAAATTATTCTTAATACATATTAACATTTTCTTTCCATCGCACATATTATTAAACCCTTAAATATTATTCTTAATACATATTAACATTTTCTTTCCATCGCACATATTATTAAACCCTTAAATATTATTCTTAATACATATTAACAATTTCTTTTCATCGCACATATTATTAAACCCTTCAATATACAAACCTTAACTTTACATTGTTTTTCTCTTCATTAATTTTCAATTTCTTTTAATTTATACATTATCTTCCAACGGTTTTTCAACCTCTCTATGTAAAACAATATATTTTTCTCAGTTATAAAAGCTATCTCTCTCTCTCTATCAGCCATCTCTCCTCCTATCTCATCCTTCCTCATTATACTCCCCCCCCCTCCACTTTTTACTCTCATCTCCTCCTCTGTTTCATCCTTTCCAATCTCCCCCCCCCTCAAACATTTTTTTCCCCCAATATCACACATCAATCTAAAACTACTTTTCATATGTTGATTTAAAACTGCACTATCCACAAGTGTTTTTAACCTTCATATCATGTCTTCCTATTTTATCTGATGAAAACACAAATGTTATTGCATGATGATATTTGTTTTTGAAATGCGCATAATAAAATACATGGAACTCATTTAACCATCTTTTGATCTTATATATATATATATATATATATATATATATATATATATATATATATATATATATATATATATATTTAAATGTATAGAAGGTTGGCCGTATGTGTGTGTGCGCGCATGTGTATGTATATATGTGTACGTTTGAATATGACATGCTTACCCAATTGATACAGAACAGTCAGAAGGCTCGTGGCGGCATGTAGCAACAAGTGTGTGTGACTGGGCCCATGGGAGAGAGGGAGAGAGGGTGTGTGAGTATATATACTGCGATGTATGTATGTGGCGGTGTGGGTGTCTGCGCATGTAGACGTATGAGTGTGAATGCATAGGCACGTATGTGTCTGAATATGTGTGTGTTTATTGTAGTATGTGTGGGTGCTTACCCTGAACTGTGAGCAGACGTGTGAAGTACTGAACCCAGCATGACTCCATTGGAATGTGTCGGACGGAAAATGGTTGATGAACCATGTGGCAGCAGATACTAACCAGAACTTGTGATGACGTGGAGTAAAAACAGCCAATGGCATGACAAGAGTGGAAAGAAGGTTTTTTGAGGGGTTGTTTTGATGACAACACCCCAGTGATAAAATTTGCTCCGGACATAACAGCCGTGTCTGAAAGAACCCGCAGAAGTAGAATCTGCCAGATCCATACAAGGACCATGACTCGAGCTACATGCCGGCGAAACATTTGTAACATGAAATAAACTAAGTCGAGATGCATCACTGATTTTTGCTCAGATCAGAGTAAACATCACGGACGCTCTATCTCAAAATTATTTTTGAAAAGCATTAGAAATGCGCAACCGGTAAAACTTAAAACCAAAACTGAATACTAACCAATACTATTACTAATTCTCACTTATTCCTAATTAAACTATTTTTCACTGTGAACAATTTGTCAGCATTTTCTATTCCGTTTACCAATATATATATATATATATATATATATATATATATATATTAAAATAACAGATTAAAGTTTAAGCAAAGAATCGCTGCTTTCACCCTTAACGGGATCTTCTGAAACTCAGAAGATCCCATTAAGAGTGAAAGCAGCGATTCTTTGTTTGAACTTTAATCTGTTATTTTAATAAATATTTGCTCTAGGGTTCTTATATATTTGATATATATTTATCCTTACTGAGCCCTCTTTGGATTTTAGTCTTCACATTTATTATTATTACTATATATATATATATATATATATATTGTTATACTTGGGGAGGGTAACGTATTTCAATTTGCTCATAGCCGTGGCTTTTTACGCGGTAGAGGGTTGGATACAACTCAACGATATCGAATTAAATAAACCCACAGCTGCTTTTCTTACTAATGCTATTGAACCCACTATTATTGTTGTTCGATTGACGAAAGCCAGTACTTTCCTAATACTGGCATTTATATTGTTTAGAGTCACTTCAATTTTTATCTTATCAGAATTGATTAATGTACATTTTGATTTCGGAATTATACTATCTTTATGGTCTTTTAAGGTTATGTAAGGCTCAAGCTAAGACATAGTCTGTCTTATGATTTGGCTTTAATCTAATTTAATAGTTATACCGTTCACCTCATTACTAACATCATTATACGTATGTAAATATGCTTTTCTGTAGTCTTGAATGATTTTAGAAATTTAGTATAAGTGCCATTATCAAATTTATAAAGATTTCTAGAAATGTTAGATTTGTTGATAAGATGAAGTTTATGATTTAATGAGAAGGTGAGAATACAACAATATACCTTTACTTTTCTAGCGAATCATAAAATCTTTGAAAAATCTTAGTTTTTTTTTCACTATATTTATTAAATATGTTGATACTAACTATCAATTAATCTACCTACCTACCTACCTACCTACCTACCTACCTACCTACCTACCTACCTACCTACCTACCTATTGGCTATTCAGATCACAAGTTAGTGACCTGCATGATCAACCTTGACAGAACTCATAGACAGGGACCCGGTTACTGGAAGCTCAACTTGTCCTTACCGGCAAGTAAGGCTTACAGGGTCCGGATTAGCACTTTAGTTAAGGAGCGATTGACGGGCGCCATCGTCAACAGCAGGTGGTGGGATCTCTCAAAAGAGAGATTAGAGTAGTCTCTATAGAATTTAGTAAGGAGTTAGCCTCCAATAGAAATAGGAAGGAAAGGGAGTTGGTAGATAGTGTAGAAGAGGCAATTAGAAGCGGCGACGTGGCCAGAGTGCTAGCGTCGAGAACGGCCCTGGGCCAGTTCTTCGACGCGAAACACGAAGGCTGCATCGTCCGAAGCAAAATACGTGCTCTGGGAAACGAGGGGTCCAAAGCTGTTAGCTGGGCCCGCGTGACAGAAGCCAAAAGAGGGAGCAGATCCACTATCCGGTCTTTGCGAGACCAGGATGGACGGGTGATCCTTGAACCTAAGCAGATGTGCGAGGCTTTTCAAAAGCACTTTGCCGGATTGTTCGGAAGGGGCGGGGGGCCGGTTGGGGACGTGGACCTCGGTCCATACCTCGACGGCCTGCCGCGTCTCTCGGACAGGGAGGCGAAGTCCTGCGAGGAGCCGATTTCAGCCGCTGAGATAGAGGACGTGCTGAGCCAATGTGGCAAACGCAAATCCCCGGGTCTCGATGGTCTTCCATACGAACTATATCTAGCTATGCCGGACTTGTTCCTCGATCTCCTCGAGGCGGTCTACTGCAACTGGCAACAGAACGGGAGAATTCCCTGTGCTGTGACCAAGGGCGTAGTCACGCTAGTGAGGAAGGACGAGAACAAGGGGGACGATATAAATAATTTCAGGCCCATAACTCTGCTAAATACAGAGTTACAGATTTTGGCCAAGGTGCTAGCAAAGAGGTTGGCGCTTGTCGTGGGCAACCTGGTGGGAGAGGCGCAGACATGTGCTATCCCGTCCAGGTCCATCCACGATAACCTCCACCTCATGCGATACATCATAGAGAGGGTTGGGAACGAACCCGGCTTTGGTGGGGCCCTGATCAACTTGGATCAATCTAAGGCATTCGATAGGGTCGACCATGGTTACCTGGATGCGGTGCTAGCGGCGGCAGGCTTCGGACCCGTTTTCAGGGGCTGGATCAATGCCATGCACAGCAGCCGCATCTGCTCTAGGGTCAAGGTGAACGGCTACCTCTCGGAGCCGTTCGAAATCGCGCGGTCCATCCGACAGGGGTGCCCTCTCTTGTCCCTTCTGTATGTAATGACTCTAGAGCCACTGCTGCGGAAGTTGGAGTTGTTGCAGGGCATCCCGTTGGAACCGGGATTGCGGAAAGCGGTGTCAGCCTACGCCGATGACGTGACAGTAATGGTGTCGACGGCCTCGGAAATCGGGACGAACGGCACCTTACTGGAGAAGTACGAAAGGTTTACAGGGGCTAAGCTGAACCGGGACAAGTCGATCGGTCTGCAACTCGGCACGTGGAGGGGCAGATCGATGCCCTCCGATGGCGTCGTCGGGCGCTGGACGGAGGGCCCGGTGAAGTTGCTCGGGGTCTGGTTCGGACCAGACCTCCAGGTGGAGAAGAACTGGGGTGAGGTGACGAACAGGGTGTTTGCACTGACCCAGAAGTGGGCCGAGTGCAAACTGTCCCTGAAAGGTCGGGCGGAGGTGGCGAACACTTATATAGCGTCCGTCATTTACTACCGCCTGACCGTTGTGCCTTGCCCAAGGGAAACGCTCGCCAAAATGGAGCGCGCACTCTTCCAATTCCTTTGGAAGAAGCGGGCTCCTAAGGTGAGGAGATCCATCTGCTGCCAACACCCTTCGAAAGGAGGGCTGGGGATGCCGTGGCTAATGATACGTAAACACGCATTAAGGCTACGGCACCTTCAGGTATTCCTCTCCGGTCAACCGGTGTGGGCCCCGTTTGTGAGGCGAGCCTTTCCCAGACTCGTTTCACTCACCGAGCTGCAATCCTGGGTCAAGCAAAGACCGAGAAAACTGGGCGCCTGGCACACCGAGTGTGCCCAGGCGCTCACGGCTCTCTGGCAGGCGGACCCGGCTGTCAGTGGAGAATCCACCTCGTCATTCTATAGAGGGCTGGTGGTTAGCAAGTGCGACGACGCCCTCGGAGAAGCCCTAGGCATGGAGGAAGACGAACTGGCCAACCTGTTCGGTAGGACATTCAGCCCGGGACCCATGGATAACTTCCAGAGGTCCCTGGCCTGGAAATGCTACAGAAGGGCTCTGCCCGTTCGAGAAAGGCTCTACAGAAACGGGCGCCCGGGTAGGGACCCATAGAAAAAGATCTGTCCCAGATGCGTGTGCGACGAGGAAACCGTTGCACACGCATTGGTACACTGCTCGGGCATTGCCGATCTGTGGGGCTATGTCGAACAACTGCTGTCAAGGGTGGGACCGATCCGGTTGACCACCGAGTCTATTGTAACGATCAAGCCGCCTCCCCTCTTCAAAAACGAAGGAGAGGCGGTGTTTCTGTGCGTAATAGCCATGGCGAAAGAGGTTGTATGGTGGACGCGTCTGAAAAGACTGAGGTCAGACACCTTTCTCTCTGGCCAACAACTGGTCCGTTTCTTCCGATATCATTTCGGAAGAAGGATCAGGATGGAGAGAGAGGTGTTGCACCCCAGCCGTTTCTATGAAAGATGGGTGAAAGTGGCGAGAATGGCCCGTGTGAATGGGCCTTCACTCTACATCAGACTATAGGTGAGGAAGATGAAAGACCAAGGGAGCACCCCTTCTCTGTGCTCCTGAGGAGAAGGGTTGCACATTTTTTTCGGGGGTGTGTGCGACCCCCCAAGGCGCCTCCTCTCTATTGAGGACTTTGTTATAAATTTTATTTTTTGTTATATTTTATTTTATTTTTATATATTGTTATTGCTTCCTCCTTATTGAGGACGCCTTGTTTTGTAAACTCCCCCCATTGTACTTGTCCCACTTTTGATGCCCTGGTGGCAAATAAAAGAAACATATCTACCTACCTACCTATCTACCTACCTACCTACCTACCTACCTACCTACCTACCTACCTACCTACCTACCTACCTACCTACCTACCTATCTACCTACCTACCTACCTACCTACCTATCTACCCACCTACCTACCTACCTATCTACCTACCTACCTACCTACCTACCTACCTATCTATCTACCTACCTACCTACCTACCTACCTATCTACCTACCTACCTACCTATCTACCTCCCTCCCTCCCTCCCTCCCTACCTACCTACCTACCTACCTACCAACCTACCTATCTACCTATCTACCTACCTACCTACCTACCTACCTACCTACCTACCTCCCTCCCTCCCTACTCACCTACCTACCAACTAATCTACCTACCTACCTACCTACATACCTACCTACCTACCTACCTACCTACCTACCTACCTACCTACCTATCTACCTACCTACCTACCTACCTATCTACCTACCTACCTATCTACCTACCTACCTACCTCCCTCCCTCCCTCCCTACTCACCTACCTACCAACTAATCTACCTACCTACCTACCTACATACCTACCTACCTACCTACCTACCTACCTACCTACCTACCTACCTATCTACCTACCTACCTACCTACCTATCTACCTACCTACCTACCTAACTCCCTCCCTCCCTACTCACCTACCTACCAACTAATCTACCTACCTACCTACCTCCCTACCTACCTACCTACCTACCTACCTACCTACCTACCTCTCTCCCTCCCTACTCACCTACCTACCAACTAATCTACCTACCTACCTACCTACCTACCTACCTACCTACCTACCTACCTACCTACCTACCAACCTACCTACCTACATACCTACCTACCTACCTACCTCTCCTACCTACCCACCTACCTACCTACCTACCAACTAACCTACCTACCTCCCTCCCTCCCTCCCTCCCTCCCTCCCTCCCTCCCTCCCTCCCTCCCTCCCTACATACCTACCAACCTACCTACCTACCTACCTACCTACCTACCTACCTACCTATCTACCTACCTACCTACCTACCTACCTACCTACCTACCTCACTCCCTACCTATCTACCTATCTATCTACCTACCTACCTACCTACCTACCTACCTACCTACCTACCTACCTACCTACCTACCTACCTACCTCACTCCCTACCTACCTACCTATCTACCTACCTACCTACCTACCTACCTACCTACCTACCTACCTACCTCACTCCCTACCTACCTACCTACCTACCTACCTACCTACCTCACTCCCTACCTATCTACCTATCTACCTACCTACCTACCTACCTACCTACCTACCTACCTACCTACCTACCTACCTCACTCCCTACCTACCTACCTATCTATCTACCTACCTACCTACCTACCTACCTACCTACCTACCTACCTCACTCCCTACCTACCTACCTACCTACCTACCTACATACCTACCTACCTACCTACCCACCCACATACCTACCTACCAACCTACCTACCTACCTCCCTCCCTCCCTCCCTACCTACCTACCTACCAACTAACCTACCTACCTCCCTCCCTCCCTCCCCCCCTCCCTCCCTCCCTCCCTCCCCCCTCCCTACCTACCTACCTACCTACCTACCTATCTATCTACCTATGCCGGCAAGTAGAGCCTACAGGAATCGGATTAGTACGTTAGTTAAGGAACGGTTGACTGGAGCGATCGTCAACAGCAGGTGGTGGGTATCTCTAAAGAGAGAGATTAGAGTAGTCTCGATAGAATTTAGTAAGGTTCTAGCTGCGGATAGGAATAGGAAGGAAAGGGAGCTAATAGATAGAGTAGAAGAGGCAATTAGAAGCGGCGACGTGGCCAGAGTGCTAGCGTCGAGAACGGCTTTGAGCCAGTTTTTCGACGCGAAGCACGAAGGCTGCGTTGTCCGAAGTAAAATACGTGCTCTAGGGAACGAGGGGACCAAAGCTGTTAGCTGGGCCCGCGTGACAGAGGCCAACAGTGGAACTAAATCCACCATCCGGTCTTTGCGAGACCTGGATGGACGGGCGATTCTTGAGCCTAAGCAGATGTGTGAGGCCTTTCAAAGGCACTTTGCCCGACTGTTCGGGAGGGGCGGGGAGCCGGTTGGGAACGTGGACTTCGGTCCATACCTCGACGGCCTGCCGCGCCTCTCGGACAGGGAGGCGAAGTCCTGCGAGGAGCCGATTTCGGCCGCTGAGATAGAGGACGTGCTGAGCCAATGCGGCAAACGCAAATCCCCGGGTCTCGATGGTCTTCCTTACGAATTATATCTAGCTATGCCGGACTTGTTCCCCGATCTCCTCGAGGTGGTCTACTGCAACTGGCAACAGAACGGGAGAATTCCCTGTACTGTGACCAAGGGCGTAGTCACGCTAGTGAGGAAGGACGAGAACAAGGGGGACGAAATAAGTAACTTCAGGCCCATAACACTGCTAAATACAGAGTTACAGATTTTGGCCAAGGTGCTAGCAAAGAGGTTGGCGCTTGTCGTGGGCAACCTGGTGGGAGAGGCGCAGACATGTGCTATCCCGTCCAGGTCCATCCATGACAACCTCCACCTCATGCGATACATCATAGAGAGGGTTGGGAACGAACCCGGCTTTGGTGGGGCTCTGATCAACTTGGATCAATCTAAGGCGTTCGATAGGGTCGACCATGGTTACTTGGATGCGGTGCTAGCGGCGGCAGGCTTCGGACCCGTTTTCAGGGGCTGGATCACTGCTATGCACAGCAGCCGCATCTGCTCTAGGGTCAAGGTGAACGGCTACCTCTCGGAGCCGTTCAAAATCGCGCGGTCCATCCGACAAGGGTGCCCTCTCTCCTCCCTTCTGTATGTGTTGACTCTCGAGCCACTACTGCGGAAGTTGGAGTTGTTGCAGGGCATCCCTTTGGAACCGGGATTGCGGAAAGCGGTGTCGGCCTACGCCGATGACGTGACAGTAATGGTGTCGACGGCCTCCGAAATCGAGGCGGTCGGCACCTTACTGGAGGAGTACGAAAAGTTCACAGGGGCTAAGCTGAACCGGGACAAGTCGATCGGTTTGCAACTCGGCACGTGGAGGGGCAGACCGATGCCCTCCGATAGCGTCGTCGGACGCTGGACGGAGGGCCCGGTGAAGTTGCTAGGGGTCTGGTTCGGACCGGACCTCCAGGTGGAGAAAAACTGGGCGGAGGTTACGAACAGAGTGTTTGCACTGACCCAGAAGTGGGCCAGTTGCAAACTATCCCTGAAAGGTCGGGCGGAGGTGGCGAACACCTACATAGCGTCCGTCATCTACTACCGCCTGACCGTAGTGCCCTGCCCAAGGGAAACCCTCACCAAGATGGAGCGCGCGCTCTTCCAATTCCTTTGGAAGAGGCGGGCTCCTATGGTGAGGAGATCCATCTGCTGTCAACACCCTTCGAAAGGAGGGCTGGGGATGCCGTGGCTAATGATGCGTAAACACGCATTAAGGCTACGGCACCTCTACGTATTCCTCACCGGACAACCGGTGTGGGCCTCGTTTGTGAAACGAACCTTTCCCAGACTCGTCTCACTCACCGAGCTGCAATCCTGGGTCAAGCAAAGACCGAGAAAACTGGGCGCCTGGCACACTGAGTGTGCCCAGGCGCTCACCGCCCTCTGGCAGGCGGATCCGGTTATCAGTGGAGACTCCACCGCAACATTCTATAGAGGGCTGGTACGCAGCAGGTGCGACAACGCCCTCGGAGAAGCCCTAGACATGGAGGAGGACGAACTGGCCAGCCTGTTCGGTAGGACATTCAGCCCGGGACCTATGGACAACTTCCAGAAGTCCCTGGCCTGGCAGTGCTACCGAGGGGCTTTACCCGTTCGAGAAAGGCTCTACAGACACGGGCACCCGGGTAGGGACCCCGCCAAAAAGATCTGTCCCAGATGCGTGTGCGACGAGGAAACCGTTGCACACGCATTAGTACACTGCTCGGGCGTAGCCGATCTGTGGGGCTATGTCGAACAACTGCTGTCAAGGGTGGGACCGATCCGGTTGACCACCGAGTCTATTGTAATGATCAAGCCGCCTCCCCCCTTCAAAGATGAAGCAGAGGCGGTGTTTCTGTGCGTAATAGCCATGGCGAAAGAGGTTGTATGGTGGACGCGTCTGAAAGGACTGAGGTCGGGCACCTTTCTCTCTGGCCAACAACTGGTCCGTTTCTTCCGATATCATTTCGGAAGAAGGATCAGGATGGAGAGAGAGGTGCTGCACCCCAGCCGTTTCTATGAAAGATGGGTGAAAGTGGCGAGAATGGCCCGTGTGAATGGGCCTTCACTCTACATCAGACTATAGGTGAGGAAGATGAAAGACCAAGGGAGCACCCCTTCTCTGTGCTCCTGAGGAGAAGGGTTGCACACTTTTTTCGGGGGTGTGTGCGACCCCCCAAGGCGCCTCCTCTCTATTGAGGATTTTGTTAAAAATTTTATTTTTTGTTATATCTTATTTTATTTTTATATTTTGTTATTGCCTCCTCCTTATTGAGGACGCCTTTTTGTGTAAACTCCCCCCTTTGTACTTGTCCCACTTTTGATGCCCTAGTGGCAAATAAAAGAAATATATCTACCTACCTACCTACCTACCTACCTACCTACCTACCTACCTACCTACCTACCTACCTACCTACCTACCTCACTCCCTACCTACCTACCTATCTACCTACCTACCTACCTACCTACCTACCTACCTACCTACCTACCTACCTCACTCCCTACCTACCTACCTACCTACCTACCTACCTACCTACCTCACTCCCTACCTATCTACCTATCTACCTACCTACCTACCTACCTACCTACCTACCTACCTACCTCACTCCCTACCTACCTACCTATCTATCTACCTACCTACCTACCTACCTACCTACCTACCTCACTCCCTACCTACCTACCTACCTACCTACCTACCTACATACCTACCTACCTACCTACCCACCCACCTACCTACCTACCAACCTACCTACCTACCTCCCTCCCTCCCTCCCTACCTACCTACCTACCAACTAACCCACCTACCTACCTACCTCCCTCCCTCCCTCCCTCCCTCCCTCCCTACCTACCTACCTACCTACCTACCTACCCACCTACCTATCTACCTACTACCCACCCACCTACCTACCTACCTACCTACCTACCTACCTACCTACCTACCCACCCACCTACCTACCTACCTACCTCCCCCTCCCTACCCACCTACCTACCAACTAATCTACCTACCTACCAACTAACCTACCTACCTACCTACCTACCTACCTACCTACCTACCTACCTACCTACCTACCTACCTACCTACCTACCTACTACCTACCTACCTACCTACTACCTACCTATCTACCTACCTACCTACCTACCTACCTACCTACCTACCTACCTACCTACCTACCTACCCACCTACCTACCAACTAACCTACCTACCTACCTACCTACCTACCTACCTACCTACCTACCTACCTACCTACCTACTTACTCACCCACCCACCCACCTACCTACCTACCTACCTACCTACTCACCTATCTATCTAAAGTACCAGTAACGCACTGGGGTCGATTTAATCGACTTTCCCCTCTCACTAAAATTGCTGGCCTTATATCAGAAACCATTATTATTGGCAGAATCCGTGGAGCATGCTTTGCAGCATAGAGTTACGGCCCTTACGGAGGTCGATAAAATAAAGTACCAGTAACGCACTGAGGTCGATTTAATCAATTTTCCCCTCCCTCAAAATTCTTGGCCTAAATCAGAAACCATTAATACAAATACAATCCAGTTAAATACAGGGGTTTCACCAGCTCCTTGCTTCATTCTTTTTTCTTTTTCTTCTTTTCATTTCTTCTTATTGTTCTCTTTAATAGTGTTTTGTTTTTCTATAAACAGCTTTGTATAATAAAATACCAATTTATAGTTTATTTCAAAGTAGTCAAATATATTCCTAGGATAAAGTTACATAAAAATGGTAAAGAATTTAGTATTTAGTCAAACATAGAAAAAGAAAGAAGTATTAGGAAGTCTCTATAAATGCCACAAGTGAGAGGAAAAGGAGGGAAAAGGCAAGGATTATTAGACAACGAAAGAAAGGTGGAAGGGGAGAGGGTGAAAGACTCTACACCTAAGTCAGAAGTAACTGTCTCCAATTGATCCGGGTGGATCCCCGAATGAGACCAGCCAAGCTCATGGATGTTATCTATCTATCTTGCTCGCAATCTACCCCTGGGTCTCCTGCCGGTTGGTTTTGCCCGTAAAATCAGTCCAGCGATTCTTTCCTGAGACATTCTAACCACATGTCTATAATATCGGAGCTGTGATCTCTCAATATATGAACTGTGCTTGTATTTCATGAGCAGGTTGGTCCGTTGATCAAACAACTGAAACATGCATCTTTGAAACCGACGCAAGTTTATTATGGCATTAGTTTATCTGTAATTGATATATTAAGGAGTAGTTAATAAAGAAAAGACTTGTTAAGGTGATTTTACGCCTGTAAAGGTGTGTAGCCAAGTCAATGATTAACCTAGTTACCCACACCTTAAAAAACACCAGAGGTTCGTAGAAAAAGAAAACGAATTACAAGAAACGTTGAATGAAGGAATGTAAATGCAGTATTTCCCGCTCGCTAGATACAGCAGCAACGAGTTGACATTGTTGTTACCGAGTGAGAAATGTTCTAGTTCACTGCACTCATTGTATGTAACTGCTGATAGAGTCGTAAGAGCACTATATTGACATACGGCGTTTCTTGGGCATTTTAAAGAGCCCATTCCTCTCCAAGTCAGAGTATAGCAGATTTCTTCCAGAGAAAGATAGATAGAGAGAGAGAGAGAGAGGAGGACAGAGAGAGAGAGAGAGACGGAGAGAGAGAGAGGGAGAGAGAGAGAGAGGGAGAGAGAGAGGGAGAGAGAGAGAGAGGCAGACAGAGAGAGAGACGGAGAGAGAGAGAGAGAGAGAGAGAGAGAGAGAGAGGAAATGAGAAAGAGATATAGAGGAAGAAATGACCCCAGTACTGGACAAGTACTTTTTTTATCGACCTTGAAAGGATGAATGGCAAAGTTGATCTCCGCGGGAGAAAGCTGGAATGAATACCATAAAGTATTCTATCTGACGTTCTAACCACTCTACCATTCTATCTGACGTTCTAACCACTCTACCATTCTATCTGACGTTCTAACCACTCTACCATTCTATCTGACGTTCTAACCACTCTACCATTCTATCAGACGTTCTAACCACTCTACTATTCTATCTGACGTTCTAACCACTCTACCATTCTATCTGACGTTCTAACGACTCTACCATTCTATCTGACGTTCTAACCACTCTACCATTCTATCTGACGTTCTAACCACTCTACCATTCTATCTGACGTTCTAACCACTCTACCATTCTATCTGACGTTCTAACCACTCTACCATTCTATCTGACGTTCTAACCACTCTACCATTCTATCAGACGTTCTAACCACTCTACTATTCTATCTGACGTTCTAACCACTCTACCATTCTATCTGACGTTCTAACCACTCTACCATTCTATCTGAGGTTCTAACGACTCTACCATTCTATCTGACGTTCTAACCACTCTACCATTCTATCTGACGTTCTAACCACTCTACTATTCTATCTGACGTTCTAACCACTCTACCATTCTATCTGACGTTCTAACCACTCTACCATTCTCTCTGACGTTCTAACCACTCTACCATTCTATCTGACGTTCTAACCACTCTACTATTCTATCTGACGTTCTAACCACTCTACCATTCTATCTGACGTTCTAACCACTCTACTATTCTATCTGACGTTCTAACCACTCTACCATTCTATCTGACGTTCTAACCACTCTACCATTCTATCTGACGTTCTAACCACTCTACCATTCTATCTGACGTTCTAACCACTCTACCATTCTATGTGACGCTCTAACCACTCTACCATTCTATCTGACGTTCTAACCACTCTACCATTCTATCAGACGTTCTAACCACTCTACTATTCTATCTGACGTTCTAACCACTCTACCATTCTATCTGACGTTCTAACCACTCTACCATTCTATCTGACGTTCTAACCACTCTACCATTCTATGTGACGCTCTAACCACTCTACCATTCTATCTGACGTTCTAACCACTCTACCATTCTATCAGACGTTCTAACCACTCTACTATTCTATCTGACGTTCTAACCACTCTACCATTCTATCTGACGTTCTAACCACTCTACTATTCTATCTGACGTTCTAACCACTCTACCATTCTATCTGACGTTCTAACCACTCTACCATTCTCTCTGACGTTCTAACCACTCTACCATTCTATCTGATGTTCTAACCACTCTACTATTCTATCTGACGTTCTAACCACTCTACCATTCTATCTGACGTTCTAACCACTATACCATTCTATCTGACGTTCTAACCACTCTACCATTCTATCTGACGGTCTAACCACTCTACCATTCTATCTGACGGTCTAACCACTCTACCATTCTATCTGACGTTCTAACCACTCTACCATTCTATCTGACATTCTAACCACTCTACTATTCTATCTGACGTTCTAACCACTCTACTATTCTATCTGACGTTCCAACCACTCTACCATTCTATCTGACGCTCTAACCACTCTACCATTATTTCTGACGTTCTAAACACTCTACCATTCTATCTGACGTTCTAACCACTCTACTATTCTCTCTGACGTTCTAACCACTCTACCATTCTATCTGACGTTCTAACCACTACCATTCTATCTGACGTTCTAACCACTCTTCCATTTTATCTAACGTTCTAACCACTCTACCATTCTATCTGACGTTCTAACCACTCTACCATTCTATCTGACGTTCTAACCAGTACCATTCTATCTGACGTTCTAACCACTCTACCATTCTATCTGACGTTCTAACCACTCTACTATTCTCTCTGACGCTCTAACCACTCTACCATTCTATCTGACGCTCTAACCACTCTACCATTCTATCTGACGCTCTAACCACTCTACCATTCTATCTGACGTTCTAACCACTCTACCATTCTATCTGACGTTCTAACCACTCTACCATTCTCTCTGACGTTCTAACCACTCTACCATTCTATCTGACGTTCTAACCACTCTACCATTCTATCTGACGTTCTAACCACTCTACTATTCTCTCTGACGCTCTAACCACTCTACCATTCTATCTGACGTTCTAACCACTTTACCATTCTATCTGACGTTCTAACGACTCTACCATTCTATCTGACGTCCTAACCACTCTACCGTTCTCTCTGACGCTCTAACAACTCTACCATTCTATCAGACCTTCTAACCACTCTACTATTCTCTCTGACGCTCTAACCACTCTACCATTCTATCTGACGTTCTAACCACTACCATTCTATCAGACCTAACCACTCTGCCATTCTATCTGACATTCTAACCACTCTACCATTCTATCAGACCTAACCACTCTACCATTCTATCAGACATTCTTACCACTCTACGATTCTATCAGACCTTCTAACCACTTTACCATTCTATCAGACCGTCTAACCACTGTACCATGTAGATAGCTACGGGGATAGGATGTTATTACTGTTCTAGTGACCACTTGTAGAACGAGTGCTGTCGTCTGTGGTTACAATTAATGACCGTTTCAGCCCGACTATCAATGCGTTCATGGGGTGAGTTTGCTGTTGCCGTTGGCTTTATTACAGATATAGTTTTGCGACATGGTGTTATTTCTGTTGTTCCTATTATGGCTCCTTCTATTGCTGTTGTTATCGCTGCTATGGTTCCTATCCTGGTTACCAGTTCCACTATTAATGCTGCGGTTAGTCTCTATGGTGCTGATATTGTTGATATTATTGCTATTACTATGATTATTATCCTCATTTCTATAATTGCTATTATGGCTACCGGTATTGTTATGGCTATTAGGGTGGCCAGACATTCCAATGCTGGCATTACAAGATGGCTTGATTCTAGTGAGCTTCCTGTGGTTACTAAGCGCTATAAGATCGGCTAAGTTAGGTGTAGTAGAGTAGGATATTTTGACATTATTCTTGTTGAGGACCTTATGGTACCTATGGTTAGGTGGGAAGTTTTTCTCTAAGGCGTCGAAGAAGATTCTTGGTATGTTTGAGGCTAAACTCCTAGAGTAGGGGGGAAGGAACCATATGATATTACACCGGCGTTTCCGTGTTGCCGTTGGGCAGGTGTGGTCGTTTAAGCCATGGTGGGTGTTTCTACTGCGGCGGTTGGATTGCTGCCTGCTGCGCACGCTGTACTTATTAGTCCTATGTGTTAACCTATCCCCTGAAGGGCCGACCTGAGTTACCCTCTATTTGCTGGTAGGTGTTGGTAAAATACCGTCTCCATTGTTAAGCCTGTATGGGGGAAATTTTTCTAGAAAGTTATTTCTAGTTACATTGTCTGAATTAGTTTGGCACCGGTTTAGGGATCTACCTGGCCTATTACCATAGCTGTTATGATATTGTTCTAGGTCAGTTGAAATTTTGGTTCGACTCGCATATTTCTGAGGAGCTCGTGTGGGCGAAACATATGTAAGAGTTATATAAAGAACTTGTTTTAACGGCTTGTAACTCCTTCATTCATTCATTTGCTTATATATATATAATAATAAGGGTTGACGGACCCAGCATATTTATCAATGCCAGTACCGGTTGTATCTCAGCGCACTCAATGGGCAATGTAAGATACATTACCAGAGTATACACATAGTTATTTGCCTCAACACAACACACGTAAAACGGGTGCCTATAAGGTTCCCGGACTCGAGTTTATGCCGCACTAATGCAGCAGTAAGGTGCACTGCACCATCTGTCTGCATATATTATGCAACAATGCACAATCGGCTTATGCGGCTTCATCAGCGGGTATCGCCTAATCAATAACCAATCGATCGACAGAATCCAAACAATATATATATATATATATATATATAACGAAGGAGTTGTGGTAAGGAACCAGATGGACCATAACGCACCACTATTTAGTCCAGAAATATCCGTCGAAACGGCTTGAGCTCTGCCGTCGGAGTCATACTTTTCCCTCTATATATATATATATATATATATAGTATTTACGTATCGAGAAAGAGAAAAAAGGGGGGATAGGTGATACATATAGTTATTTGCCAAGTAGCGTATGCCAAAGGTGCTCTATACTAGTGCCGGCAGTATTAAATATTCGAAGTGTTAATATTTAGTGGGCTAGAGAGTTAGCAGAGCGTAAGCACGTGGGAAAGTAAAAAATCGGAGAACAGACCGTTAAAACATGTTTATTTAAAATATCACCTACGTACGTTTCGCCCAGTTGGGCTTCTCAAGGGCATAAATAATCACAAGTGTTCCTTATATTGCTCGGAAAGAGTTTTTGGGGTTAAATCCACATCAAGGTTCATTGCTCGCAAAAATAATATATATATATATATATATATATATATATATATATATATATATATATATATATATAGAGAGAGAGAGAGAGAGAGAGAGAGAGAGAGAGCGAGCGAGAGAGAGAAGGATTCTGTTGACGAAGTTGGTCGTGAAGTGAACGTTAGTTGTCCATTGGAGCAAAACAATGGTTAACAAAGAGAAGGGAATGACCTATCAATGACTGACTGTTGTATCAGAACTGAAATCTAGGTGAAGGTGAATGTTGCCTATGTTTACTGTTAGGTCATTCACCAATGGAGATATGAAGGTTTAAGGTAATCACAGACACGTGTATCATTATTGTAAATCTTTAGGGAGATTCTATGTAACTAAATATGTGATATGACAGGAGAATTAATATGACAGAGTTTCCACGATGACTAATTTCAACCCTTTTTTTAATAACTGCATTGTTTCTTTCCAAATAAACCTCATTTGGTCATTCCAGGAGAGTTTCTTGGTCAGCCTATGAACCTTTCAGCCGACCCTCGTATCTATCATGTACATGTTACACTATGGCATATATAATGGTTTCCAATAGTGTTTTCGTTTTCTTTGTGTTTCACCAATTTATAGTTTATAGTTATATCAAGAATAACTTTTCTACTTAGAAAATATAAGATTATGAAATATATATATATATATATATATATATATATATATAAGTAGAAGTGGTATTTAATTTGTTATCTTGGTTGCCCTTGAAATATATATAATAAAATAAATATGGTTTTATAAATATAGTTTCCATTTATTATTTAATATCATTGTATATATATATATATATATATATATATATATATATATATATATATATATATATATATATATATATATATATTAAAATAACAGATTAAAGTTTAAGCAAAGAATCGCTGCTTTCACCCTTAACGGGATCTTCGGAAATATTTTAATAAATATTTGCTCTACAGTTCTTATATATTTGATATATATTTATCCTTATCAAGCCCTCTTTGGATTTTAGTCTTCAAATTTATTATTATTACTATATATATAAAATATATATATATATATATATATATATATATATATATATATATATATATATATATATATATATATATATATATATATATATATCACCTTGATCACCTTGACCGACCAGTCTGTCGGGCGTCCATTCGGCGCCGCTAGTCACAGCACGCCGTCCATTCCTCTCTGGATCGTGCTTTCCTCATCCATGTATTCCCAATCGTATTCTTAAAATCGTAACTCCACCCTCGTATATATACATATTTAACGAAGGGTATTATAAATAATTTTGTTGGATGGAATGGTTATATGTGGTTATTAGTTGATATGATAATAACAAAGTTGTTAGAGGAAATAACATGAATAATAGTATAAATGTAATAACGAGAATATAAAGAATAAATGATTTGGTTTATATATGGTTTATTTCACGCGAATCAATTAAAATAAAGTACCAGTAATGCACTGGGTAATTGCTGGCCTTGTGCCAAAAGTAGAAACAATTATTATTGATGCTGTAATTTGAATTTGTAGATTTGCCGGTTATATATTTTTTGCAATAGTCTCTGATGTTCTGATTGAGCTAGCATCGTATTTAAAATTGAGTGGCACTGCTTCTAGTGTTCAGCAATTTTTAGACAACTCAATCAGAGAAACAATTGTTAGACTGTAAATAAATTCCCTATTTTGTACTGTTGATCATGTTATTCTTCACCTTTTCAAGTATATATAAATGTTGAAGAGATATTTTTGGTGAAATTTCAAAACATTAATTTATTTACAATACCGGTTTCAGCATTAAATGCATTTTCAATTGCGGATATGCAGAATATTGTTAAGTTGCATATTTGTACAAATAGTGATAATAATGTTAATAACAAAAAAAAGAGAAAAAATATATATAGAGAAGGGAAGAAAAGTTAATTTTCACATACGTAGTCCTTCAGAGAAGAAAGTCATTTTGTCAGTTCATCCTTCTCTGCTAATGTCTTTGTTGTGACTGGAGAGGGAAGAAGCAGGAGAGGAGAAGCTGAAGGAAGGGGATGGTTGTAGTGGCTGCAGACTGCTATGTGGGACCCGTTCCTTCTAAAAATATCTATTTTGGTATTTATCTTAGAAGAAATCAACATTGACCTTGCATTTAATGCTGAAACCGGTATTGTAAATAAATTAATGTTTTGAAATTTCACCAAAAATATCTCTTCAACATTTTCAACATGTTCAACTAAAGAACACCAGACTACGATCTCTAACTGGATTGTCGTGGATTATGTGAAGGGCATATAATCGAAAAATACACTCCCCTGACCATGAAAATGCCGAAGTACATGAAATACTTGACATCCCTGCGCTGTGCATCTCCATTACTTATAACACTTTTAATGCTTGCACTATCTTTAATGCTTATAATATTTCTCCACACACAGACTATATCAATCATATAAAGAATTTGCCACCAGATCTACCAACCTAACACTCTTATTTACCTACCTAAGTGCCTCTACCACACATATCTCTCTGCCACACTATATAAACAAGACGCACATGCATGCCACACATATAACATTTGCACTATATAACCGCTTATCTTCATGTTGTATTTTAACCTATATTTTTGATTTTTGATTGTACCTATTAATATAAATGTAATCTCGAAGTGTGTACTGCCACTCTAAATTCTGTAATGAATGTTGACCCACAATGTTTGAATATGTATCAATGTTTGAATATGTATTGGTATGTCTCTCGGCTGAAAAGGAGGTCATATAACTGTCCATGCATTAATAAATTGCTCCGAAGAATCCAAACCTCGGTTTGGAGGAAACAGCTGTAAGCACAATAATGTTTTGAACAGTTCTTTGATTCTTATATTTCATATAACTGCTCTGTAAATCATCTGATGTTTTTACATTGAGCTACTTAACTTACTGGTAATAAGGTAGTAATACAATACTGCCTACCACTATTTAGGGTGTGTGTAAAATACTTACAACTGCTTAAGGTCTTGTATTTACATAACCATAAATAGTATAACTAATACTATATATATATATATATATATTGTTATACTTTAGGAGGGTCATGTTGTCAATAAGAAATACACGCACCAGTTGCTTTCACTTCAATTTATTATAAATTTTATAAATTTCCGATTGGTTGGTTGGTTCCATAACCGGATAGTTGTTTATATATTGTCAAAGTTTTTTCGTCACAGATTCTGTGACACACAAAAACAAGATGGCGTAGCACAAAACAAAGAAAATAATCCCCAGTCACCTCATTTACACAGACGAGGAAAGTATATATTCTCGCCTGTCTTCTAGTCCAGCAGTCGCAAGCGGTGGGAGGGACCGTCCTGACGAAGGCCAGTTAAGCCTGAAATGCATAGACGGTTGACTTCCTTGCTTCTGCTGGACATCCCCAGAGGGCGTTAGCCCCCCGGTGTTTGCATAGCTACGGCTTCCTAAAACCGCATTTCTTTGGAGATACGAAATATTTATACATATTGTATAAAGCTATGCTTGAAGCGAAATCCTATTTCTTTTATATATATATATATATATATATATATATATATATGATAATAAGGGCGCTGCGGAGTTGCAAATGGGTTACATATGAAAAAAGTTTGTCCTTCATCAGTGATCTTCCAACTATCATAGGTATTTCATCGCTTTAAAGACCATATACTTCCGGTTGGTGCGAGCAACGGCTAAAAAAAGTCGTTGGGACACGTAAATAAAGGGGACACGAGGGTAAACAAACAAAATGGTGAGGCACTCTGCACTTCCCGACAGAATTTGTTAGCTTACCCGCAACCAGAGCTTCGATTATACTGTACTACTTTCTTGTATTATTATCTCCTAGATTTAATGAATAATTGATTAATTTAATTATACAATTCTATCGATTTGTTAATTGTTTATGTTTGTTTAATAACATCTAGTTGAGAGCATTCATTCGGTTTGTGTAAAGGATTGAAACCCTTTGTACAAATTTTGAATTTGACCGCCAAAGCCGGGGTTACCTCCACGTGACTACTGGCAGTGCTTACTACTAGTCCTTGCAACCGGAGGAGGCAGAACGAAAACTTGTTGACGAAGTAAATTCCACTGTTCTATCTTCCAAAGCCCAATTAACTTGCAGGCCCCTGCAAA
>OZ024755.1:41638265-41645765 GCA_964016885.1 Eledone cirrhosa
TAAAATAAAGGAAAGAAATCTATCATGGGATTGGACTGAGGAAACAATATTTCCATTGGTCTTTCTATTGCTGATATCATTTGTGGGCCGTGAGTTTCAATGTTTTTCTCTGGTGATAGGATGTGGAACTTGAACTTGGAATAGTTCTGAACAGATACAGGAACAGATACCAAAAACTATCCAATCTGAAGCTCTAACAGTTCCACTGGATTGATACTGTATCGACCCGAAAGGATAAATTAGAAAAACAAAACACAAAAAGGTATCAATAGGATTTGAGTTCAGAGCGCAGACAGCCAGAACTAAAACCGAGGTGTTTAATCCAAGATGTTGCCATTTCGTCACGTATAAGCGAAATAGGTAGAAGAAAGATCTGTCGGTTCCAACGACAAGGTACCAATTCTTTGATCAACAGGACAGCCTGCTTCCGAAATTAATGTGTAAGTGACTGAGTATTCCACAGATGTGGTGTGTAAGAAATTTGCCCTTTTTTACACCTCATTTTTACCATCTGAGGAAGCTGAAGCAACGGGAAAAAGACAAGTATAGTAGGATTTGAAATCAGAAAATATTTCTTAGTAAAATAAGAGAATTTCTTACCGAAGAGAGCGGCTCATCTTTTCATAATTCATTGCTAATTTATTTTTCTTCTTTTGACCCCAAAGCTTGGCAACTTCCGCAGATTTCAACACCCGGAAGATACCTTTTTCCCGATCCTCCCATCGAATAATATCTCTATAACATTGCGATTTCAAAAGGTCTCGAATGAATTCCCACAGATGATAAACTTTGGAAACTATATAAAAGAAAGACAAAGAGAAAAATGAAATATTTCTTTTGATGTGTGATTTTATCTGATTGATATTTCTTCATATATCTATCTCAGAGGATATTTTAGAAACAGAATTCAAATGACGTCAGTGAAGTTATTAAAACCTGTAAACGAATATTATCGCTAATATAGAACGAATTTTGATCTAGACACAAGGCAATAATTTGAGGGGATGGGAAAGTCGATTAAACTGTACCCAGTGCGTTACTGGTACTTTATTTTATCGACCCCGGCAAGAATGAAAGGCAATGCTAACCGCGGTAGGATTTCAACGGAGAACGTAAAGGGCTGTAACTCTATGCCACAAAGGCATGTTATCCGACACTAGCGATTCTTCTAATCCACCGCTCTACTTATCTGTAATATAGTATTCGATAATATAATGGTTCGATGCATTCAACGTTTGATGCCACTACCCATATATGGAGGTGAGCTCTCCCTCTCACACATGGATATCTCGACCAATGATTCTGTTTGTTTATGTCCCGCATCTTAGAGGTTCTACGGGAGGGATATTATCACCCAAACCACATTTAGCCCCAGTAGGGCCGCAATCTAATGACTGAAACTAGTAAAACAATAAAATAATATTGTTTGCGTGCGTATGCGTGTCCGTGTGTATGTGTGTGCGTGTATGTGTGTGTGTGTGTACATATATGATAATCTAAATACATATTATCATACATTAAACAAATGTACAATGTGATTTCAAAATCAGTTAATCCAATATTTCTTCTTCTTCTTCTTCTTCTTCTTCTTCTTCTTCTTCTTCTTCTTCTTCTTCTTCTTCTTCTTCTTCTTCTTCACCCACGTATTCCTGGGGGAAAGTCAAGAGGGCGGAGACCCCAGATACGCCTTGCTTTTATTGAATCTGACTACACTGCAATTATTGGTAGACTTATTTACACCAGTCACCATTGTAGTAATTTTCTCAGACCTGCCTCTAAAAAAGCCTAGACTTTTTAGAGGCGGCCATTACTCGCATCTTCGTAACGACATCGCTGGGTTGTGAGAGTTTTCCTGAGAACTAACAGTATCACCCATTAATCCATCTCTTTTTGTAGTTTACCATTGTTTGGGCCGAGGCTCATTACTTGTGCGGTCGTAGCTCACTTATATCGCAACTAACCATTATATCTGGTGGTTGTATCGTATCCGCCACCAGTGACCCGTTCTCTAACAGAACAACTTCACCTTCACTTTAAAATTAATTCAAAGTTACAGTTTAGTTACTTACTTTGTCCCTTTTTCCTGCCAGGTTTTCTGCGGTAGTTTTTCGGTGGATCAAGACTATACTCACTATTCTGTAAAAGTTCAGAACTATAATTCGTGCCATGAGAAATAGATTCTGCTGGAAAAAAGAAACAAACAAAAAATAATTAAAATTAAGAAAGTACAGAAGCAGAAAAAATAAAATAAATTATATTATAAAAAAAAATTAATAATTTTGAAAATCCTTTTTTTTTTCACCGTGCAGAAGATTTTATCAGAAACTTGGAAATGGGTGTTGGACTTAAATTAATATTTAATTAATTTAAATTGAAAAGCGGCGAAACAATATCTCCCTCAAACCAAACCCTAACATATGGAAAAAAAAAACGAGAAATGACACATTCGATAATATTGTCCAAGATATACCCAGTCTAAAAATAATACATGACTGGCGTGGCTGGAGCGCTTCTGATTATTAGAAAATATGAAGTTAAAGTGGAAACTGATGTTAAGTTTTTCTTATTCTACTCTACACTGGTTTTCACACCTGCGTTGTACCGGCTTCCCCAAACAATTCTAACAAAACAATTGTCCACGAAGCTCGTAAGTCACATGTAGTCTCTCAAAGCCGCAGGCGTGGATTATTCCATTAAATGGAAAGTCCTGACAAAATCTAGGCCATACGGAAATGTAAATTTGTCATGTGGCCTGTGCATCGAGGAACGAATAAATATCTTGCAGAGATTTCTTAACAGTTCTGAACTGGAATCATATGATTCCAGTTCCTCAGTGAAAAAACAACCCAACCAGGAACTGGGCATATCAGAGTATTGACAATATTATACACCTCAACAACATATGTACTTGTCTATACCATACTAATTCAAACTGCCTGAAGAGGTCACAGCCAAAGATGGCTGTCACTGAAATATATATCGCAGTAATAAACGAAGGTAAATTTTAATCATTTGACTTTTTATTTAACTTTATTTTACACTACTCTGGAGTAACCAAACCAACCTGCGCACTTCGTCGAGTGCTCCAGCCTGCATACTGAGGTGTTGGTATACAACCAACATAAACTCAAAATCTCTCTCTATATATATATATATCGACAGTCGATCGACTTTCGTCAAATCGGACCGAGGAAACAATGTTTCCGTTGGTCTTTCCAATTGCTAATACTATCTATTCGTCGCAACTCCAGGTAGAAGGAGTGTCGTGAAACAGAAGAGTCTTGCTCAAGGACATAACACATCGCCTGGGCCAGGAACCAAACTCACAACCACACGATTGCGAATCCAGTATATATATATATATATATATATATATATATATATATATATATATATATATATATATATATATATGAAAACATGGAGAAAGAGATTATGAGGAAGAAAAATATTTTTTTCCTTTTTTTTTGTCTCTCTCTCTCTCTTTTCTGGGTTAGAAAATGATTAAAACGAAATGTTTAACTTTGTGTGAAGTGTTAAGGTATTAGTTGATTTATTTATTATTTAACAATGGCATTTATTTATCTATTTATATATTTAATTATTGTCAATTACCGGTTTCAGCATTTATATGCATTATCAAATGATAGTGAAATGTATTAGTGTGGTGTCGCACATGTTAAGCAGAAGGTGCAGAAAGAATAATGTTATATACAAACAACGTTTAAGAAGTGAAAAGAAAAAAGAAAAAGGAAAAAAAATGTGCATAATGTGGAACGTAAAAAATCAATGTGGAAGAAAAGTTAATGTTATTTACAAGCACAGTCATTGAAGTTAAGCAGTTCAAAATGTGTTAATATCGCAAGAGAAACATGGAGGCAAATGGTGGACTGTGGTTTGATATTATTTCCCTTTTTAGAGAGTTAATATGCAGGGGGAAGCAATTCTTGCTGGGTGATATTTAATTCATTTAAGAAAAAGGATTAGGTAGGGCGTGAGGGAGGTAACTGTTGTAAATGTTTGATGGTTTGTTGCAGATTTAGATAGGTCCGAATTTTAGGGCATTGAGTACTGGATGAAATTTATTAATGAAATATGTTTCCTTATTGGTGCGTTGGATGAAAGTAGCGTTGTCTATGAATTTGTAAATGGGGAAAATTTTAAAGTTTGGAAGTTGGTTGAGGGCACAATTGGCGATATGTTCACTAAATGCAATCTTTCTGTATTCCTGTATTTTAATAATGTGATTTATGGACGGTCATACGTTGACGGAGGCTGTTTTTTGTCTGTCCTATATAGTGCTCTAGACAACCTGAGCAAGTCAAAACATAGATAAGGTTTTCATGAAAAACCACAGACCCTCCATCTTAACTCACATTTTGAAAAGCAGAAGAACTGCGAAACCGGTAAAGGAACCAAATAAATATATATATTTTTAAAAAAAATAAGACTCCAGTTGCATTTTCGATTTCATCTCTTTTTCTTT
Source organism: Eledone cirrhosa (assembly GCA_964016885.1). Lineage (NCBI taxonomy): Eukaryota > Metazoa > Mollusca > Cephalopoda > Octopoda > Eledonidae > Eledone > Eledone cirrhosa. The sequence continues at coordinate 41,642,752 of OZ024755.1, forward strand.
ATACTTTCACTCGTGTAGGACACCGGTTATTTTTCAATTTGTAAAAAAACCTCACTTTCTAATATATATATATATATATATTGGTAAACGGAATAGAAAATGCTGACAAATTGTTCACAGTGAAAAATAGTTTAATTAGGAATAAATGAGAATTAGTAATTGTATTGGTTAGTAATCAGTTTTGGTTTTAAGTTTTACCGGTTGCGCATTTCTAAATGCTTTTCAAAAATAATTTTGAGATAGAGCGTCCGTGATGTTTGCTCTGATCTGATTAGTTTTGGGAATTCTACCTGTTTTTATGTTAAAAAAGTGGCTCCAGCGCTATTAAAATTGTTTTTTTGCGCCAATTCGTGTTGCAAAAATTCTTGTGGTCAAAACAATTTTGATTGGTCGGTAGAGGTCATGTGAATGTAAAAAATTGATTTTGCGCCAAGACTGGGAAATGACTCTTTCACAACAAATATGTGTGTGTGTGTGTGTGTAGTAGTAGTAAAGTGTTCGTTGTTGTGATAATGGTTAGCAGGGATGTGTGTGCGAACAGCAGCCTGTTGACAGTTCAAATGCCTATTAAGACAAGCGTGTGCGTGTGTGTGTGTGTGTGTGTGTGTGTGTGTGTGTGTGTGTGTGTGTGTATAGCAGAGTAATTCGTGGTAGAGGGATGGTCAGTAGGAATGTGTCTGTAAGTGAGTGGGGGATATTTTAACATGTTAAAAGATATTTTTCAGCTCTTGTCTTATACGGAGAAGTGTGTGTGTGTGTGTGTATAAGTCTCTTTGTATGTTAATGTACGCGTATGTATGTGTGTGTATATATATATATGTGTGTTTGTGTGTGTGGGTGGACCAGTATTTTTTTTCCTGGTAAAATGGTGTACATTATTCGATATTTTCAGTAAAATCGATTCTCTCAATAGAACATCAAAAACCTTAACAATACAATGTGTGAAATGATATTCACTATACATACATATACATACATATATTCACTATATATATATATATATATATATATATATATATATATATATATATATATATATACATATATATTTTTGTGTTGCACCATAGAACATGTGTGTTTACGTATGTCATTGTGTTTATATGTGGGTATGTATGTTGACGTGTGTATGTTGTGGGTTCGTCTTAGGGAGAAGTGTTTAGACGGGGTCCGTATTTGTTAATAAAGTAAGATTCCTTGCTGATGCGCTGGGTGTGGGTGGCATTATCTTTAAATTTGTAGAGGGGAAAGATTCTGAAGTTGGGATGATTTTGGGCGGCACAGGTATCAATGTGTTCACTCAGTGGTATTTTCCCGTATTTTAATTTGGGATCTATGGACAGTCATGCGTTGGCGGAGGCTGATTTTGCTCTGGCCTATGTATTGTTCTCGACAACCTGAGCAAGTTAATACATATATTAGATTTTCCGATGCACATGTGAAATTGTGTTTTACTATAAAACGTTGTCCTTCTTTGAAATAGAATTCCGAACCCTCTATTAGGTTGATGCAAATGCCACAGTTGGGTCTATCGCATTTTTTTACTGTGGGTTTCGTTATTGGTGTTGGTGGTACTTTGGCATGTGTTAGGATGTTTTTCATTGACTTAGATTGTCTTTTGCTCTTTATGATATCGTGTGTGCGTAGGATTTGGTTCATTCTATGGTCCTTTTTCAACACAGGGATGTTCTGGAGGATGGTGTCAAAGGCCTCATTGTTGAGGGGGTTGTGTGTGGAGATGTATGGAAGAGCTTTTAGTTTCGGTTGATTTACTTTAGGGTGTCTAAGGTCCTGGGTACTGAGTTTTAGGGCGCGTTGTATTCCATTGTCAATTAGTGATGCAGGGTAGTCCCTGCCTATGAGTGTGTCCTTTATTTCTTGTAGCCGTAAGTAGCAGGTGTTTTTATTGGAGACTATAGTACAGATTCTCTTGGCTAAGTTGTAGGGAATATTAATTTTAACGTGTCTAGGGTGGCAAGAGTTGAAAGGAAGATATTGCTTGGAGTCTGTGGGCTTGTAGTATATGTCTGTTTCTATTTTTTTGTTATGGATCTTAATGATATATACATATGTGTGTGTGTGTGAAGGGAATTATAAGCTATCGTTTTCAAATTAAGGGATATATAGTATTTAATGATACTTACTCTTAGAATTTGAATAACATGGTATCTCATTATAATAATTCATGTGGGTTCCGTAGTTGGATGGTGAATGGCTGATATAATCGTCCCAATAATCTGCTGAAAAAGTTTATTTAATGATAGTAAAATAACTGAAACGTCAACAACATAGTAGAAGGCAACAAATTAAAGAGGTTAATGAAGGAATTTGTACGAGGGTCGACTGAGAAGTTCATAGGCTGACTATGAAGGAGTGATGTTTTGAAGGCTTGCATGCATTACTTTCAAATATGTTGAAAAGTAAACCTCATTTGGTCATTCCATGAGAGTATCTTGGTCAGCCTATTAACTCCTCAGCCGACCCACGTGGTAGCTCCAACTGCCAATTATTTACGTTTCACAATTTGGAGATATTCGGACATGTAGTTGGTAAATTTCCTGAACGGTCGGTTCATGTGTGGAAATAACATCACAAACCGCTGACGAAATAACAGCACACGTCCGGCGGCCCCTTTTATCAACAAAAATAAACCTTTTCCAAAGGGTTTCTTTTTGTAACGTTTCATTGTTTTATAGGTTTACCGTTTGAGAAGCTCAGGCTGTCATAACTGATAATCCTCTGTTACCCAACACACACACACACACACACACACACACACACACACACACACACACACACACACACACACACACACACACACACACACACACACACACACACACACATATATATATTACGGACATTACGATTATAATAAACCCGAACCGGATGAATATAGCCTCAGATTTTTATTGATACATATGTACCCACCCGTCCCTGCAATCTATCTTATTTCCCATTCTTTCTTCTGATGAAGGACTAGCTCCAGAAACGTTAAGACCCTCTTCCTGCTATAT
>OZ024755.1:41650765-41655765 GCA_964016885.1 Eledone cirrhosa
TCAGTCATTGATGTTGGTTATCTGGAAAGTCCGTTGGATTGAATATCAAGCCACTACCTGCAGCCTCAGATATTCAGGACGTATCGGAGGGTTCTTGCTGTTCCCAGCAAGCATGCCTTTTGAAGCGTTCCAAAAAGCGTGAAGGGGCCAATTTTCTTTAACCATCCCTGGAAACTTTTTGAGATAGTACCTTTGACTTCATGGCAGTTCCAAATCCTTTTTACCTCCCACTTTAAGTCCTGGTATCGGTTAATTTTCTCCCTCTCCTTCTCTTACACTCTCGTCTCGAATGGGCAGGCCACATCCACAATCAGGCACGATCTTTTTTCCTTGTCGAAAACCACCAGGTCAGGTCTATTGTGTTCCAGTTTCTTGTCCGTCTGTATCCTAAAATCCCACAGTACCTTCACCTGATCGTTTTCTATCACCGACTCTGGCTGATGCTCATACCACTTCTCAGATTATTATTATTATTATTATTATTATTATTATTATTATTATTATTATTATTATTGTTATTGTTATTCCTTGAATCTCAGTCATTGATGTTGGTTAACTGGAAAGTCCGTTGGATTGAATATCAAGCCACTACCTGCAGCCTCAGATATTCAGGACGTATCGGAGGGTTCTTGCCGTTCCAAGCAAGCATGCCTTTTGAAGCGTTCCAAAAAGCGTGAAGGGGCCGATTTTCTTTAACCATCCCTGGAAACCTTTGGAGATAGTCCCCAGTGCGCCTATGACAATCGGGATCACTTTGACTTCATGGCAGTTCCAAATCCTTTTCACCTCCCACTTTAGGTCCTGGTATCGGTTAATTTTCTCCCTCTCCTTCTCTTGCACTCTCGTGTCGAACGGGCAGGCCACATCCACAATCAGGCACGATCTTTTTTCTTTGTCCACAACCACCAGGTCAGGTCTATTGTGTTCCAGTTTTTTGTCCGTCTGTATCCTAAAATCCCACAGCACCTTCACCTGACTGTTCTCCATCACCGCCTCTGGCCTATGCTCATACCATTTCTCAGAATGTGGTAGATTGTTTACTTTGCACAGGTGCCAGTGGATCACCCTGCCCATCACATCGTGTCTCCAGCCCTTATAGTGGGTCTGGGCTAGGTGTTTACACTCGGACACAATGTGAGCCACAGTCTCCTCTCTCTCTCCACAGATCCTGCACAGTGGGCTAGCCTCCTCCTTGTAGATATGGTGCTTCAACCACTTCGTTTTGAGGGCCTGCTCCTGCGCAGCCATTAGCATTCCTTCTGTAGCCTTTTTGAGGTCTCCTCTTCTCAACCAGTTCCATGTCTGTGGATCTCTAAATTCAGTTTTCTCAAAGAAGGTACTATGAAGGGATTTTCCCTTAAGGCTGCTCTTCCTCCTTGATGTTATTTCCTCCTTGGGTATCCCCTGGCCTACTGTCCCCTCCTTCAGTACAGCTCTGAGCATTGGCTCCTTACTATAGGTCACGTATTTGTATAGGTTGTTTTTCTCCATCTGAACACAGTCCTCTATGCTGATAAGACCTCTTCCACCCTCAGATCTCCTTAGGTAGAGTCTATCGACATCACTCCTCTTGTGGAACATGTTGTAGATAGTCAATAGCTTCCTAGTCTTCCTATCCATTTCTTTTTGTTCAGCAACATTCCATCTCAGAATTCCCGCACTGTACCTAATAATAGACACAGCTCGGGAATTTACTGCGCTTATGGCATTTCTGCTGTTCAGATGTGACTTCAATACGCTCCTTACTCTCCGAATGTATTCAGTTCTTAACAATTCCTTCATTTTTTTGTTCTTTATGCCATCAGCCTCCAGAACGCCCAAATACTTGTATCCTTCCTCAGAGTCAATTTCCTTTATCATCTCACCTGTTGGTATCTGGATCCCGTTACTTCTGCTCAACCTACCCCTCCTCATCACAATGACTCCACATTTACCAACACCAAACTGCATACATATATCACTGCTGAAAATACGGACAGTGTCAACAAGCACATCCAACTCCTTCTCACTTTTCCCGAAGAGCTTAAGATCGTCCATGAAGAGGAGGTGATTGATGGTAAGCTCTCCCCTTCCCAACTTGTATCCTGCTCTCACTTTTCGCAGCATAATGGTCAAGGGCATCAGGGCAAGGACAAACAACAGAGGGGACAGGCTATCTCCCTGGAAGATACCTCTCTTGATCTTCACGCTTCCCAAGGATACTCCAGTTGATGTCAACTCTGTCTCCCAGGACCCCATACTCCTGCCCAGCAACTGTCTGATGTTATCTGCCACCCTGAAGATCTCCAGGCTTTTGGTGATCCAGGAATGAGGCACCATGTCAAATGCCTTTCTGTAGTCTATCCATCCCATGGCAAGATCAGTGTGTCTCCTCCTGCAATTCCCCATTACCATCTTATCAATAAGCAACTGGTCCTTTGTACCACGTGACTTCTTTCGGCATCCTTTCTGTTCGTCCGGCAACAAGTTGTTTGTGTGGAGGTGATGGTAGATTTCCTCAGACACAATGCTCGTCAACAGTTTCCACATTACGGGCAGACATGTGATAGGTCTATAGTTGGTAACATCATTACCCTTGATTCGGTCTTTCATTATCAGAACTGTGGTACCTTTTGTCAACCACTCTGGCACCTCACCCGACACCAAGCAGTCATTGAACATGGCCGTCAGCTTCGGGTGGAGGGATGTTAAATGTTTAATCCAATACCCCTGCACACCATCTGGGCCTGGTGATTTCCAGTTGGTTAGTTTTTTGGCTTGCCCCTTAAGAGTTTCAACTGTGATACTCAAATCAGTCTGTTGCTGTGCCTGCTCACCGATCTCCCTCTGTACTGTCTCAATCCACCCTGCCTGGGCATTGTGTCTAACATCCTGCTCCCATATTCCTCTCCAGAATGTTTTAGCTTGTTCCGCCCCAGGGATCAAGTCGGTGCCTCTTTCTTTCCCCTCAAGCTGTCCAAACAGCATCTTCTGGTTGTTGTCGAACATGCGGTTCTGTTTATACTGACTGACTCTGTTCTCGTATCGCCTGATTTTGGCACTCTTTGCTACAATGCGTTGCTTCAATTCCTCTATGATAATATTTAGCTTTTTACTCCTAGTTTTGTATTTTATTTCCAGTCTATTTTTAGTGCCTATGTTTTTTAGTGTCCCATTCAGTAGTGACTCAAGCTTTCCTATGTCATTTCTCATTTCCCCGATTTGCCCACTCAGTCGCTTCTTCCACCACGGCTCTGCTCTTTCTTGTCTGTTGTTTCCTCTCGCTTTTATACCAAGTAGTTTCCTCACCGTATTTGCTGTTGCTTTGAGGATATTGTTGCACTGGTGAAGACTCCTCGCCTCAAGGTATGGGATGACTTTGTTTACCTTAGCTGTTGTTTCTTTTAACTTTTTCCTGTCTACAAATCTTAGGTTCATAGGTCTCCCACTATCATTGTTCAACTCATCTACCACTAAATTTAGGATGTCAACCGAATCTTGTCCTAGCCCGTCAGCATTCATCTCCTCAGTGGCCGTATCTCTGTTCCAGGTATTATTTATCTCAGTATTCAGATCATTGTCTGCTTCGGGTGGTTCCTCCGCTCTCAGGACCTCCTCACCTTCATTTCCCGCCGGCTCGCTTGTCTGGCATACTACACCCGCCATCTCCAAGCCATTCTCTCTGCTCAGTTCCTCCAGTTCCAGCTCGCTTATCCACCCATTAGTTCTTATTACCCGAGCCTGCCCGGCCAATTTTTGTTCATCTAATTTAAATAAACCAATCTCGTTCCAGATGTTATGCATCCGTCTCCTGTAGCCCCTCTCCTTGGGGTTACTTTTCAGGTAGCATTGCATAACAGTTCTATTCAATTCTTTCGTCCAGTTGGTTCTGGCCCCTTTCCTTCTTCTTCTTCCTCCAACATCAGCAGTATTTCGTTGACAGTCAGGTTCCTGCTGCTGAGCCAGGGGGCACCTGTTGGGTGAGAGTCTGTCACATGACGTTCTAGTCTCCATTTCACCGTTATTCGAACTGTTTATGTTCGATATTTAAACACTCTTATCGAGGATTGGCGAATGTATGTTTACATAGCCATCTGTGGATCCGCCATCCCACTTATTATTATTATTATTATTATTGTGGTGGATTGACAGTATCGGTAGAGAGTCGGACGCCATGCTTTATAGCAAAGAGTTACCGCCCTTTATGATCTGAGTTCAAATCCCACCGAGGTTAACTTTGCCTTTCATCCTTACGGGGTCGATAAAATAAAGTACCAGTAATGTACTGGGATAATTGCTGGCCTTGTGCCAAAAGTAGAAACAATTATTATTATGATTGGTCTCTGCACGACACACCACGGCTACTTACTCTCCGTAAGTTTTGTTTGTGTACATCCATTTATATTGCTTTTTTGTTTAAAATGTTTGTTACAAAGGGAGCATAAGGCTTCAGTCTTTCCCTGAAGAAAGGACTTCACAGAATATTTGGGACTTGGGCCCAAATATATGAACTTTAAATTTAAAATTCTGCTGTAAAAATCTTTTGTAAAAAAATGGAGGTTAAAAACTCCGGCCAAGGCGGGACAATTCTGGAAATAATCGTACATCATAAAAGTGATTTGGACGGCGTTCTGAAGAGAAACAAGAATGTCATCACCACCACCACCACCACCACCACCACCACCACCACCACCACCACCACCACCACCACTACCTCCACCAGCACCACCTCCACCATTGCCACCACTACCACGACAGCAACAACAATGTCACCACCACCAGTTTTTACTGGAACATTCCACCAGTACTCTTTCATATTATGTACCTGGATGTCTTCCACATTGCTGTAGCTTTTAATGTGTTTATTATCGGGGCTATCTTTTTTACGAACTGCATTGTACAGTGTTTTGGCCACTACATCATGCCTCATAGGTAGATAGTACGGCGATGACATCTTTGGACAGCTGCTGATGACATGGGTGATATCCTCGATGTTAGTTCTGCAGAGTCTGCACTTGTTA
>OZ024755.1:41660765-41680765 GCA_964016885.1 Eledone cirrhosa
TAGCCACGTAGAAGGAAGGAGAAGAGGAAGGCCTTGGTTTCGAATCACTACCAACTATTTGTACCTCAGTAAATATATCCCTCTACAAAGACAACGTTTTACTTAGCTTCTTGACAAGGACATATGGCTATTACTACTCCACAGTTCAATAATTACAAATGGAACGGACCTCCGTCGCTTTCGACGACGAGTATTCCAGTTGTTCGGTCAAGAACTGCACAGACATGCGAACGCTTAATGTAATTCTCAATAAGATTCAACATAACATGATGTGAGACAATGCTAACCATTGAATTACTGGTAGAATCAATCGGACGGAAGTCCAAACAGCCTACGTCCACTCAATTCTACTGAGAGAGCATAGGTCAAGCCAGGACACGGAGTGGGATTGAACGGGAACCTAATGATTACGAAGAAAACTTCTAAACCACCACTTGGCCATAATGTGTCCTCAATTCTAAATGGTCAACAATAGGTATATTTCTAGCTGGTACAGGTGAGATAGGTCAATATGATTCTCAACAAGCAAATATATGAATAGGTGAAAAGGTGTGTTGTTGGTGAAGTGACTGTAAACACACACACACACACACACATATATATATATATATATATATATATATATATATATATATATATATATATATATATATATATATATATATATATATATATATATATATATATATATATATATATATATATATATATACATGTATATATATAAATGTGAAGACTAATATCCGAAGAGGGCTCGACAAGGATAATATAAATATAAAAATATATAAAACCATAGAGCAAATATTTTAATATATATATATATATAGGAAAAGAATCAGGCCCCCGACGGCTGAGCTCCGTCTGTTTCGACAGCTAGATCCGAATCTAGCTGTCGAAACAGCCAGAGCTCAGCCGTCGGGGTCCTGGCTATTTTCCTATTACCCACTCTACTATACTAAGTATCGAGTACCCTGGTGCGTTATGCAGCCGGTATTACCAGTGACTGTTTTGGTTGCCAACTCTGTGCAAGACATTTTAGATCATTGGCTGGGCTAAAAAGCCACATTCGATCGCAGCACCGTTAATTGTTAATATATATTTGTGTTCTTTTTTTTATCGTGCAATGGCCATCCTCGATAACGAGGGGGCAGCCATCATATATATATATATATATATATATATATAGAGAGAGAGAGAGAGAAAGAGAGAGAGAGACAGACAGATAGGCAGAGAGAGAGAGAGAGATGAGAGATAGAGAGACAGGCAGAGAGAAAGAGAGAGAGAGAGAGAGAGAGAGAGAGAGAGAGAGAGAGAGAGAGAGAGAGGGGGGTGTACTGGTGAGTATAGTGTTTGACAGTAGTTTTCTTCGTAGACAGAAAATAGGCTCATATTATCTTCTGATGAACAGCCAATTAACCGCAAAATACGTATAAGCAGTCGTTTTAGTACATAGAAATGTATAACATAGTGTATAACAGAATGAATTGATCAATCGCGAAACACACGTCACTTGGACGTCAGAAAACGTTCTATACAGATCATGTTACATAAGATAAGAAAAGATAATAAATATATATATATTTATGTTGTATGTGAGTTTAAACTTGGTTTGAATTTTTTATTGAACATATTTTCATTAATAATTCTCCCTTACTCTTTGATTTCATAATCACATTGGTACATTGGTCCAAAGGGAAAACACCAGATTTTGGTAGTGTTTTTCCTCCGCATTTTTCTATAAGTTTGTTTAGGAGTATGTTCCTAGTATACGGGGTTCTGATTTGCTGTCTATGGACTGTCATTCTTTGTCGAAGTGTTATCCAGTCTGCCCTATATAATGTTCGTGGCAACCTCGGCAGATTATGACACCAATTAAGTTTTCCTAGTTGAATGAGAAGTTATTCTTAACTTTGAAGGTAGAACCGTCTTTGAAGTGGAATTCATGGCCTTCCAGTAAGTAGCTGTACATTCCAGAATGAGGCGGTTACATCTATTCACATGGGTTCTGTAATTGTGGTTTGCAGCTCTGCCCATGTCAGTATTTTTTAATAATGATTTCAGCTGTCGTTTACTCTTAATAACAGGATATTTATTAAAGAGATTTTTCATTTTTGTCTTTTTGTAATATAGGCAGGTTTAGTCGTATGTGTGGATAGATTCCTGTGTTTTGGGGGTTGAAGGTTGAGATGTAGCGTGAGATGTCTTTTTTCCTCTTTTGGTTTTGTTTCTCGGAGGACTTGAATTCTAATTTTTTTGTATGTATATACGTACATACATACATACATACATACATACATACATACATACATACATACATACATACATACACACACATATATAGAGAGAGAGGTGCGTCTACATGTGAGTACACATATCTGAGGAGCTCCTGATTCCAGAGTCAAAATCGAACATTAATCGATCGTTCCTCGAGCTGATGGGCAATGAAACATATGTAATATGTAATTAAATATGTATATGATGCAACACTGATTCTTTGTTCCCTTATTATTATTATTATTATTATTATTATTATTATTATTATTATTATTATTATTATTATTATTGTTCTTTGAGTCTCAGTCATTGATGTTATTTAACTGGAAAGTTTGTTGAAATGAATATCAAGACACTACCTGCAGCCTCAGATATTCAGGACGTATCGGATGGTTCTTGCTGTTCCCAGCAAGCATGCCTTTTGAAGCGTTCCAAAAAGCGTGAAGGGGCCAATTTTCTTTAACCATCCCTGGAAACTTTTTGAGATAGTACCTAGTGCGCCTATGACAATCGGGACCACTTTGACTTCATGGCAGTTCCAAATCCTTTTTACCTCCCACTTTAAGTCCTGGTATCGGTTAATTTTCTCCCTCTCCTTCTCTTGCACTCTCGTGTCGAATGAGCAGGCCACATCCACAATCAGGCACGATCTTTTTTCCTTGTCCAAAACCACCAGGTCAGGTCTATTGTGTTCCAGTGTCTTGTCCGTCTGTATCCTAAAATCCCACAGCACCTTCACCTGATCGTTTTCTATCACCGACTCTGGCTTATGCTCATATTATTATTATTATTATTATTATTATTATTATTATTATTATTATTATTATTATTATTATTATTGTTGTTGTTATTCCTTGAATCTCAGTCATTGATGTTGGTTAACTGGAAAGTCCGTTGGATTGAATATCAAGCCACTACCTGCAGCCTCAGATATTCAGGACGTATCGGAGGGTTCTTGCTGTTCCAAGCAAGCATGCCTTTTGAAGCGTTCCAAAAAGCGTGAAGGGGCCGATTTTCTTTAACCATCCCTGGAAACTTTTGGAGATAGTCCCCAGTGCGCCTATGACAATCGGGATCACTTTGACTTCATTATTATTATTATTATTATTATTATTATTATTATTATTATTATTATTATTATTATTATTATTATTATTACTATTACTACCAAGGAGCTTTGCCAGTTCGGGATAAACTCTACAGGCATGGAGGTGCCGTCAGCCGGGCATGTCCGAGATGCGCGCAGGGTGACGAAACCGTCCTGCACGCACTCGTCCAGTGTCCGAGCATTGCTGACTTGTGGGTTTATGTCGAACACCTGCTGTCACGTGTAGGACGGATCCAGCTATCAGCTGAGTCCATCGTGAGGATTGCCCCGCCCTCTTCCTTTAGCCGGGAAGGGTAGGGAGTCTTTATCTGTCTGGTGGCCATGGCGAAAGAGATAGTATGGTGGACACGTTTTAAAGGGCTGAAGACGAGCACTTACCTCTTCGGTGATGCCCTGATTAACTTTTTCAAATTTCATTTGAAAAGGAAAATCAGGGTAGAGAGGGAAGTGCTCTCTTCCCAGCATTTTGTTGAAAGATGGGTGAGAGAAGCAAGTATGGCTCGAGTGAATTGAATACTCTGAGTATGTGTCTGTAAATTAAAGGTGGAAAACTGGGAGAGGACACTTGCCTTGGTGGTCAGGGTCACTGTGGCCTTTTAATGGGCTTTCTCCACAAATGTCCCTCGGAAGTCTCCCCCCTATTGGGGAATTTTTCATTGTTATTTTTTATTACATCCTCTGTTTTTTTTTACACGCAGAAATGCCCATTTGTACCGTCCTGTATTGTCCTGTACTGTCCTTAATGTCTACTTTATGTAAACCCTTGTGGTTAATAAAGAAAGCATTATTATTATTATTATTATTATTATTATTATTGTTATTCCTTGAATCTCAGTCATTGATGTTGGTTAACTGGAAAGTCCGTTGGATTGAATATCAAGCCACTATCTGCAGCCTCAGATATTCAGGACGTATCGGAGGGTTCTTGCTGTTCCAAGCAAGCATGCCTTTTGAAGCGTTCCAAAAAGCGTGAAGGGGCCGATTTTCTTTAACCATCCCTGGAAACTTTTGGAGATAGTCCCCAGTGCGCCTATGACAATCGGGATCACTTTGACTTCATGGCAGTTCCAAATCCTTTTCACCTCCCACTTTAGGTCCTGGTATCGGTTAATTTTCTCCCTCTCCTTCTCTTGCACTCTCGTGTCGAACGGGCAGGCCACATCCACAATTAGACACGTTCTTTTTTCTTTGTCCACAACCACCAGGTCAGGTCTATTGTGTTCCAGTTTTTTGTCCGTCTGTATCCTAAAATCCCACAGCACCTTCACCTGATTGTTCTCCATCACCGCCTCTGGCCTATGCTCATACCATTTCTCAGAATGTGGTAAATTGTTTACTTTGCACAGGTGCCAGTGGATCACCCTGCCCATCACATCGTGTCTCCAGCCCTTATAGTGGGTCTGGGCTAGGTGTTTACACTCGGACACAATGTGAGCCACAGTCTCCTCTCTCTCTCCACAGATCCTGCACAGTGGGCTAGCCTCCTCCTTGTAGATATGGTGCTTCAACCACTTCGTTTTGAGGGCCTGCTCCTGCGCAGCCATTAGCATTCCTTCTGTAGCCTTTTTGAGGTCTCCTCTTCTCAACCAGTTCCATGTCTGTGGATCTCTAAATTCAGTTTTCTCAAAGAAGGTACTATGAAGGGATTTTCCCTTAAGGCTGCTCTTCCTCCTTGATGTTATTTCCTCCTTGGACATCCCCTGGCCTACTGTACCCTCCTTCAGTTATTATTATTATTATTATTATTATTATTATTATTATTATTATTATTAGGTAAATTCTCATTATTAGGTAAATTCTCACGCCTTTTCTTTATACGGAAAAATAAAGGAATGAAAGCCTTTTCTCGGTTGAAAATCAGAAACCGATTGATATAATAAATGAAATAGGAGGAGAAAACCAGACATTCCACGCTACAAAATGGGTCCCCGGAGCGTAATCTAATAGTTGCGGTAAGCTAAGTATCTTACGGCATTATCGCAGGTGATAACGAGGCTAAGTAGCTGAAATAGCCAAGTATACTTGCGAACTTTACCTGATACGTCGGTAAGGCGAGTTGCTAACAATGACGAGAACTTAGTTGTCAGTCCAACTCCACAGAGGGTCTCGAAAGTCACAGACCGTAAAAAAAGAGTTCCTGCTATTTTAAAGTGTTATTTCGTTCGGCTACGGTTAGAGTGACCCTCACCGTTACCGCAGTATTAAGGGCGTAGGAAGGAACAGAAAGATTGCTGATTATGGTGTCCGTTTAATACAAGAGCAAAGGGTAAGACCATCTGGCTAAGCTTGAGGGGATATTAACTCTGGCTACGGTACATTAGGTTTAAACACAGTTTATTGACACAATATTTATCTTCATAAATGGTTTCAGATTTGGGCAGAAGGCCAACAATTTGTGTGTGTGTGTGGGGGGGGAGTCCATTAATTCCATTCCAATGCGTTACTGATACTTTATTTTATCGAACCCATAAATATGAAAGGCAATGCTAACTTCGGCAGGGTTTGAACTCAGAACGTAAAGGGACGCAACTCTATGCTGCGAAGCATGTTTCCCGACGCTCTACCGATTCTGCTGCCAATCCCCGTCCATTTCTCTTCAAAATAATTAGCATAATCGGAATGTAACAAGGTCAATAATTTATAAATGAAATTCAGTTACTGAATCGAACTATTCTTCGGCATAATCAATGGAGACATATAATCAATGTAAAATTAAATTGGACGACATTAAAATAAATTAACAATTACCAAAAGGAAAACATATCTATATACACACACACACACACACACACACACACACACACACACACACACACACACACACACACATATATATATATATATATATATATATATATATATTAATATAGATGAGATTCTACAGGACTAGAACTGTTTCATTCTTTAGAAATGATCAGGAATCTGGGTATCAAAAAATAAGTATCTTACTTATTTTTTGATACCCAGATTCCTGATGATTTCTAAAGAATGAAACAGTTCTAGTCCTGTAGAATCTCATCTATATTAAAACCTTTATACTCTGCAATGTATTGAGTACCTTACTTACTGTGGTTACCTCCGATTCAACCCGGAATAACGTACGTATATATATATATATATATATATATATATATATATATATATATATATATATATATATATCCGGCTCGAGATATTAAAAGCCATATATAGACAAGGTATTCTGTGGCTGACTCTTGTGTAACGGGTGGCCTGGATCTCTGGAAAGGCACCCAAGCAATGGCAATCGGGAGTGATAATTCGAATTTTCAAAAAGGGAGACATGAGAGATAGATTGTTCCAATTTCTGAGAGATTCCTTCTTAAGCCTCCCCAGTCTATGCTAAGTGTCTGGCAAAGAGATGTAGGGAGATTACCGAGCCTAAGCTAGCTGATAAACAAGTGTGGTTCTCGCCCTGGACACAGCACAGCTGCCCAAATATTCATACTGTGGTAGTCTTCAAGAAATCATGCGAGTATTGCCAAGAGGTATATTCTTGTTTTGTGGTGTTCGAAAAGGCATATGACGGTGTTCCTCGAGACATGGCGTGGCAGTTTCTGCAGGTGTATGAGATCCATGGTCAGCCTTGTGCTGCTCTCATGTCTCTATATGAATGCCTGAGTATTTGTGTTCAGATAAACGGTGCTAAATTGAAAGCATTCAATGTGAGAGTCGGGCTCTGTCAAGGGAAGGGTGCATACTGTCAGCTCTCCTGTTCATTATTTTCATGAACAGGATTGACATGTGTAGCCGGATTGGAAGAGGTATATATATATATATATATATATATATATATATATATATATATATATATATATATATATATATATATATATATATATATATATATATATATATATATATATATATAACGAAGGAAATGTGGTAAGGAACCAGGTGGACCATAACGCACCAAAGTACTCAATACTTAGGGTAGTAGAGCGGGTAATAGGAACGAGTAGGACCCCGACGGCTGAGCTCAAGCCGTTTCGACGGCTAATTCTGAGTCCAGAATTAGCCGTCGAAACGGCTTGAGCTCAGCCGTCGGGGTCCTACTCGTTCATATATATATATATATATATATATACCAATATTGAAAGAAATTCGGTCATCAGAAGGCTTCTTTGGAAGTAGAAAACAATTCAATAGATAGTATACGGAACTTCTATCGATACAGTTTTTAATATTAGTGACAATTAACTTAGGCTGTTATTGTTTGATATAAATGCATATATATATATATATATATATATATATATATATATATATATATATATATATATATATGTATGTGTGTGTGTGTGTGTGTATGTGTATACACATATATATATATTTATATATATATATAAATACACATACATGTATCAGTGTGTGTGTGTGTTCGTGCGCCTGACTATATATATACATATATATATTCAAAATTAAATTAAATCTTGGTGCATATTCTACAGTAGATATGGCGCATCTCTCTGACATGACACCCTTAATTTAATTTTGTATATATATATACGGCCCCTTAATTGTAGAGCTAACTCAGTTGAAAGGACTCGGCTGCTATTTCTAGTTGTCGATAACCCTATTCACGCCACTGGGATGAAGCTGGTACAATGTATGAGCCCGACTCTCACATTGATAAGTGCAACACGTGCTACTAGTCATTCGCAGATTTGAATTTGCTGTGCAAACACAGATAGTTGGATCTTCTTCCTTGTTGAAAATCCGAATTTGGCTACTGTGGTTTACCGAACGATTGATGGTGAAATATATTTCTTTAATGAAATATATACAAGGAAGATTAATCCATTTATAAGGTATCTATTTTTAAAGTTCTAGTTAAACTTTAATTAGTTACCTACCTAGCTATGTGTGCTTACACACTTTTACAAATTTTCCCTGTAATTGTTTCATATGTTTATTTTACATATAAATATATGTCAATCAATTTCTAGTTGATATATATATACATATACAGATTATTGTTGCTGCAAATATTTTCATAAGTAACAAGACTTTCACGGGTAAATTTATTTATATCAAAGCAGTTGAACACTTTTTTATGACAAGTGATTTAAACTATGTAAGGTCTTGTAACTCCCGTGGGAGATGTAGGGGAACCATATTGACATACGGTGTGTCTAGGGTATTTAAAACCTGGCAGAGCCCATCTCCTCTCCATGTACAGCAGATTTCTCCCAGAGAAGGAGAGACAGTGTGGAGAATGGAAGTGAGAAAGAGATATAGAAGAAGAATCGACCCCAGTACCAGACTGGTACTTTATTTATCGGCCCCAAATGGATGAAAGGCAAAGTTGACCTCGGCAGGATTTGAACTCAGAGAGCAGAGAACTGGAACGAATAACACAAAGCATTCTATCTGACGTTCTAACCACTCTACCATTCTATCTGACGTTCTAACGCCTCTACCATTCTATCTGACGTTCTAACCATTCTACCATTCTATCTGACGTTCTAACGACTCTACCATTCTATCTGACGTTCTAACCACTCTACCATTCTATCTGACGTTCTAACGCCTCTACCATTCTATCTGACGTTCTAACCACTCTACCATTCTATCTGACGTTCTAACGACTCTACCATTCTATCTGACGTTCTAACCATTCTACCATTCTATCTGACATTCTAACCACTCTACCATTCTATCTGACGTTCTAACCACTCTACCATTCTATCTGACGTTCTAACGACTCTACCGATCTATCTGACGTTCTAACCACTCTACCATTCTATCTGACGTTCTAACCACTCTACCATTCTATCTGACGTTCTAACCACTCTGCCATTCTATCTGACGTTCCAACCACTTTACCATTCTATCTGACGTTCTAACCACTCTACCATTCTATCTGACGTTCTAACGCCTCTACCATTCTATCTGACGTTCTAACGACTCTACCATTCTATCTGACGTTCTAACCACTCTACCATTCTATCTGACGTTCTAACGACTCTACCATTCTATCTGACGTTCTAACCACTCTGCCATTCTATCTGACGTTCCAACCACTTTACCATTCTATCTGACGTTCTAACCACTCTGCCATTCTATCTGACGTTCTAACCACTCTACCATTCTATCTGACATTCTAACCACTCTACCATTCTATCTGACGTTCTAACCACTCTACCATTCTATCTGACATTCTAACCACTTTACCATTCTCTCTGACGTTCTAACCACTCTACCATTCTATCTGACGTTCTAACCATTCTATCTGACGTTCCAACCACTTTACCATTCTATCTGACGTTCTAACCACTCTACCATTCTATCTGACGTTCTAACCATTCTACCATTCTATCTGACATTCTAACCACTCTACCATTCTATCTGACGTTCTAACCATTCTACCATTCTATCTGACGTTCTAACCACTCTCCCATTCTCTTTGACGTTCTAACCACTCTACCATTCTATCTGACGTTATAACCACTTTACCATTCTAACTGACGTTCTAACCACTCTACCAGTCTATCTGACGTTCTAACGACTCTACCATTCTATCTGACGTTCTAACCACTCTACCATTTTATCTGATGTTCTAACCATTCTACCATTCTATCTGACGTTCTAGCCACTCTACCATTCTATCTGACGTTCTAACCACTTTACCATTCTATCTGACGTTCTAACCACTCTACCATTTTATCTGATGTTCTAACCACTCTACCATTCTATCTGACGTTCTAACCATTCTACCATTCTATCTGACGTTCTAACCACTCTACCATTCTATCTGACGTTCTAACCACTTTACCATTCTATCTGACGTTCTAACCACTCTACCATTCTATCTGACGTTCTAACCACTCTACCATTCTATCTGACGTTCTAACCACTTTACCATTCTATCTGACGTTCTAACCACTCTACCATTCTATCTGACGTTCTAACCACTCTACCATTCTATCTGACGTTCTAACCACTTTACCATTCTATCTGACGTTCTAACCACTATACCATTCTATCTGACGTTCTAACCACTTTACCATTCTATCTGACGTTCTAACCACTCTACCATTCTATCTGACGTTCTAACCACTTTACCATTCTATCTGACGTTCTAACCACTCTACCATTCTATCTGACGTTCTAACCACTCTACCATTCTATCTGACGTTCTCACCACTCTACCATTATATCTGATGTTTTAACCACTTTACCATTCTATCTGACGTTCTAACCACTCTACCATTCTATCTGACGTTATAACCATTTTATCATTCTATCTGACGTTCTAACCACTCTACCATTCTATCTGACGTTCTAACCACTCTACCATTCTATCTGACGTTATAACCACTTTACCATTCTATCTGACGTTCTAACGACTCTACCATTCTATCTGACGTTCTAACCACTCTAACATTCTATCTGACATTCTAACCATTCTACCATTCTATCTGACGTTCTAACCATTCTATCTGACGTTCTAACGAATCTACCATTCTATCTGACGTTCTAACCACATTACCATTCTATCTGACGTTCCAACCAGTCTGCCATTCAATCTGACGTTCTAACCACTCTACCATTCTATCTGACGTTCTAACCACTTTACCATTCTCTCTGACGTTCTAACCACTCTACCATTATATCTGATGTTCTAACCACTTTACCATTCTATCTGACGTTCTAACCACTCTACCATTCTATCTGACGTTATAACCACTTTACCATTCTATCTGACGTTCTATCCACTCTACCATTCTATCTGACGTTCTAACCACTCTACCATTCTATCTGACGTTCTAACCACTCTTCCATTCTATCTGACGTTCTAACCACTCTACCATTCTATCAGACGTTCTAGCCACTCTACCATTCTATCTGACGTTCTAACCATTTCATCATTCTATCTGACGTCCTAACCACCCTACCATTCTATCTGACGTTCTAACCACTCTAACATTCTATCTGACGTTATAACCACTTTACCATTCTATCTGACGTTCTAACGACTCTACCATTCTATCTGACGTTCTAACCACTCTAACATTCTATCTGACATTCTAACCATTCTACCATTCTATCTGACGTTCTAACCATTCTACCATTCTATCTCACGTTCTAACCATTCTACCATTCTATCTGACGTTCTAACCACATTACCATTCTATCTGACGTTCTAACCAGTCTGCCATTCAATCTGACGTTTTAACCACTCTACCATTCTATCTGACGTTCTAACCACTTTACCATTCTATCTGACGTTCTAACCATTCTACCATTCTATCTGACGTTCTAACCACTCTACCATTCTATCTGACGTTCTAACCATTTTACCATTCTATCTGACGTTCTAACCATTCTACCATTCTATCTGACGTTCTAACCACTCTACCATTCTATCTGACGTTCTAACCACTCTACCATTCTATCAGACCTTCTAACCACTCTACCATTCTATCTGACGTTCTAATCACTCTACCATTCTATCAAACCTTCTAACCACTCTACCATTCTATCTCACGTCCTAACTAGTCTGTCATTCTATCTGACGTTCTAACTACTCTACCATTCTATCAGACCTTCTAACCACTCTACTATTCTATCTGACGTTTTAATCACTCTACCACTCTATCTGACGTTCTAACGACTCCTCCATTCTATATGACGTTCTAACCACTCTGCCATTCTATCTGAGGTTCTAACCACTCCGCCATTCTATCTGACGTTCTAACCACTCCGCCATTCTATCTGACGTTCTAACCACTCTGCCATTCTATCTGACGTTCTAATCACTCTACCAATTTGCCGCCTTTTATGAAAAATATACTTGAATTTGTTTTCCTTTGATTTTTCTTTTTTCTTCAGCCAAATACAGCTTAACCATTTAGCATTTAAACCGGCCGTATCCGGCCAGAATTCTCTCACCTCTTTCTGTTCAAATAGGCCGTAACTGGCCAGTCATACTGATGTTAAGGTATTGTTCTCAAAATAAATAATATCAAAATGCCATAGTTTCGATATTATGTGATATAATTATGTAAGGTAAACTTTTACCATGAAAATACAATAGTAAATATAGAGTAATGTAAATGGTAAAGGGTTGAAGATTTTGTAAGTTAAGAAGCAACTAGTTAACACTAGGCGGTCAAATGGTTAAGAAGTTGGCTTCGCTATCATTAGGTCACGGGTTTGTTCACACTGCAGGGAATCTTGGACGTCATTTACCATAGTTAGGGTCGATCCATAATTTGTGAGTGAAACTTGGCGGACGG
Source organism: Eledone cirrhosa (assembly GCA_964016885.1). Taxonomy (NCBI): domain Eukaryota; kingdom Metazoa; phylum Mollusca; class Cephalopoda; order Octopoda; family Eledonidae; genus Eledone; species Eledone cirrhosa. The sequence goes on from OZ024755.1 coordinate 41,673,411, forward strand.
GAACTGTGTGGAAGCCCAGCAGATGGACTGTACTGATCCAGCTGAACATTATCCGACACTGTGTCACGTTGAATCTCTCTGTGAACTATATTTATGGTACACATGTCGGGTACTTGCACGTTAATTCGATAAGGAGGCTGTTTCATTGATCAAACGACTGCTGACAGACGTCAATTATATATATATATATATATCGTTCCTCGAGCTGATCGACAGTGAAACATATGTAATATGTAATTAGATATGTATATGATGCAACACTGATTCTTTGTTTCCTTATATATTAATACTATATATATATATATATATATATATATATATATACACACACACACATATATATATATCAAGAAGCTACTCTCAACCGATCACAAACAAAGAGATATGAGTTTAAGATTTGATTGATAATATACGTCCAGTTTGAGTTATATATATATACACACACACACACACATATATATATATATATATAGATATACATATATACATACATATATATATATATATATATATATATATATATATATATATATATATATATATAAGTGATAAAACCATTTAAAAATAACCGTATTGACAAGGAGGTATATTTTAATAGGTTATTCATCCGCTTTGATAACCTATTTATGTACCTTTAATCCTCTCTGATTTCGATTTTCTCAAGTTTGACGTTTTTTAAAGTCGTTTTGTTTCTTTCGTTTCTTCTCGTGTCTTTGTTGTTCTTCTACGTTAGAGATTTCCAACAGTCGTAACACCTGCACACAGACCCTCCCCCCTCCACATATATATATGTATATATATATATATATATATATATGTCTGTGTGTGTGTGTGTGTATAAATAAATAAATATATATATATATTTATAAATGAGTGTTTGTGTGTGCATGTGTGTATGTGTGTGTGTGTGTATGAATAAATAAATATATATAAATATATATATACATATATACATAAGTGTGTGTGTAAATATATAACACGAGAACAATACAATGCACACACACATATAATAACTATATATATACATATAGTCATAGAGTTAAGTTATATTCAGAAAGTTCATAAAAGAGGCGACAAGTTGAAATTAAAAAAACTATTTACCGGACCATTTTTAGTTTCCGTTGTTTTCGTTTGGTTTCGTTTGCAATTCTTAAATCTCTATCTTCACTTACAGACTCCTTATATATTTATTGTCTTATATTATATCAAAGAGCTTTCAAATTTCTATTCTGGCTTATATTATAAACACCTTAGAACCTCTGTTCTGTTTTATTTTTATATTAACTTAAAACAACTCAAATCTCTAGTCTGCCTTATATTAAACTTTAAAAGTTTTCAAATCTCTATTTTACCTCCTATTAAACTTTAAAAAGTCCTAAAATCTCTATGTTGTGTTAACTGTTTTGATAGTAACTCATCTGAAATTGTTCTGGTTCTATCATATAAAACTGCCTATTTTAAAATGTTCATATTTATATTAAAGTTTTCCATTATATTTTTATTAAAGAAATTTTTGTTAAATATTCTTCTAAATATCAGCCTACTAATGTTAGTTATTTTATTAAATTCTTTAGAAATTTTGATTATTTTCAAAATTAGTTGAAACACATAAGTTGTGTGTATTTCATAAGAATTACTGTAAGTTAAAGGTTCTTTAAATCTAATTTACGATCATAGACCGAAAACTCTAACAATTAAATCCCGCGACTTCACATAATAACTGTTTCTACTTTTGGCACAAGGCCAGCAATTACCCCAGTGCATTACTGGTACTTTATTTTTATCGACCCCGTAAGGATGAAAGGCAAAGTTAAACTCGGTGGAATTTGAACTCAGAATGGCAAGGGCCGTTACTCTATGCATCAAAGCAGCATGGTGTCCGACCCTCTACCGATACTGCCAATCCACCGCCCTTCACATAATAACGTGTGATGGAACGTTAGTTCTAACATTATGTTAAATTTCATGTCAATTTTGGAGAGAGGGAAGAAACAGATATGAAAGATCTGTTATCAAATAGATTCAAGCGTCAATGTTAAAGGCAGCGAATTGGCAGGGTCGTTAGAACGTCGGTTAGAATGCATCGCGGGATTCGTTCAGAGTTCAAATCCTACTGATATCAACTTTGCCTTTCGAGCTCGATAAATAAAGTGTTAGTCTAGGATCGATATAACTTTATGCTGGGATCGATATAAATTTATAACTTTATCTATTTTTCTGGAAGAAATAGGCTGTGTTCAGACCAGGAGACGGATGGGTTTCGCTAGGTTTACATGCCCAAGACACACGCTGTATATTACAACGGTCACCCTACGAACCCATTAGAAGTTAAGGACCCATGGTATAACACGGCTATAGAACCTAAACCTGAACGATTGACTAACATATTGTGAGAAAGGAGTTAGCTAATGCAGAGAAAATTCTTTATCACTAAAGTAACGCAAATATTTTGAAATGTTTGTTAAAAGGTTTAACATAATTTACTCTATTTCTCATAACTGCCATTTTATTGCACGCTTCCACAACTAGTAACATTTGTACAAGATAAGATTTGTACACTGTTTAATAGTCTTTTCAGAGTTTAGACGCTGTCTCTGTCCTTCTCCCCTCCTCACTCTCCCCTCTCTCTCTCTCTCTCTCTCTCTCTATATATATATATATATATATATATATATATAGTTAATAAATGAAACAAGAAAACAAACACAGGAATGCACACGTACAGTTATATTAGGTTGACGCCAATATATACAATAGTAGAACACAGTAGAATACAGTAGTAGACCACTCAGTCTATGGGACGAGTTTGGTAGAAGTAGTTCCACAACACTTCTATATATATATATATTTATATTTATTAAAATAACAGATTAAAGTTTAAGCAAAGAATCGCTGCTTTCACCCTTAACGGGATCTTCCGAAACTTACAAAGTCAATCTGTAAACGCAGTAGTAAATATTTCGAAAAACGTTGCAACCGGAGGAAGACAGGAAGACGATACTTTGGTTCGTGGAAACGTTCCCTGGCAAAGAACGGGGAAAAACGAATATAATACGTCATTAATAGGAGCGGCGAAAAACAATTACGCGCAAAGACAGAACCACGTTTATGGTATAAAAGAGGTCGTAGACTAATGTTCTCTCAGGTGGTGCATAGAGACGTTCTCTGGCAATGAACGAAAACACGAAGATAATACGTCATATGTGGAGCGTTGAGAACAATAGCACGCAAAGACAAAACCACGTAAATGGTATAGCAGAAGTCGTAGACTAAAATTCTAACTAGGAGACCAAATGAATCTCCGCTACAGAGTTAAGAACAAAGTAAATAAATACAATACAGAAGTAATAGAAATAAATAAATAAGTAAAAAATTGAACGGGAACAAAACAGAGAGGCAGTACGAATAAAGGTTTATTAGTTTCACGCTCTTGAGAGTGGGGTATATATATATATATATATATATATATATATATATATATATATATATATCAAAGTTAAGTGAGAAAAAAGTCCATTTATGGAAGCACAAAAAAAAACGTTCTATCTAATCTCTTTTGTGCTCCGATAAATGGAGTTTTTTCTCACTTAAATTTAATATATAGTATTGCTTTTCTGAGCGATTCCTCTTATTGAGATGTTTAAATATTAGAGATTAATATATATATATATATATGTATGAATGCATATGTGTGTGTGTAGTATATGTTTGGTTATATTGGAGTTCACCAATATATATCCTGGTAAAGATTATAGAAGTTCTATGCTAATCAGTATCCTTGGTCCAGCAGTAACCTAAAAAGGCTGAGGGACTTTTTATCCTCAGTAGATTCTGCTTTAGACTGTTAAGGCCCATGCATTGCTTTATATCTGGAGATCTCTCTGCACTTGTCATCACATGGTACCATGGGCCCAGCACTATGTGTCAATAATTGTCACAAGTGTAATGTTTGTGCCAGAGTTTTCAAGTCGCTGGCTGGACTAAAAAGTCACACTCGTTCAGCGCATCGGTAGGGGTTCTCCTACATGGATATAAAGTAGTGGCCGTACTCGAAAACGAGTTGGCAGCCACCATGTATGTATGTATGTATGTATGTATGTATGTATGTATGTATGTATGTATGTATGTATGTATGTATGTATTATGTATATGTATGTTCTTCTGGTTTTATAATTTCACAAATTTTTACCAATTGAGAGAGAGTCGGTTTCTAACATAGACAGAAGAATCTCTCATTGGAATTTAGACATCAACTCGGTAGATTATGTATGCATGTCTGCATGTGTAGATATGGATGTTATTGTATGTGTGGATGTGGATCTTTTGAGTTGTATGTGTGCATGTGTATAAGCTTTGTATCTGTACATGTGTATATGCAGCTATTAGATGCAAAATGTTTGGAATGTTTACATATTTTGATTATTGGGGAACTGGGGTATGTTAGTAACTGCCTCAATACAAATCTTGAGAAGCTAGGCTTCACAGGAACAGAAAGAACACAACTAGTTAGGAAATTACAAGTACAATCCATTAATGTTCCATTAATGGATTGTACTTGTAATTTCCTAACTAGTTGTGTTCTTTCTGTTCCTGTGAAGCCTATTGAGGCAGTTACTAACATACCCCAGTTCCCCAATAATCACAGACATAAATCTGAAGGTGTAATCAGGGTGGAGTATCTGCAGATTTCTCATCAGTTCTGCATAAATATTCTCCTTTTCGCTAATCTTTGATATTACATTGGCATCTGCTGAGCAGTTAATTTCCACTACTGTGTATGCTTTCTTCTCCTTGTCCCATATCATAATATCTGGTCTGTTATGCCTGCATTTTATTGGGGTTTTTACTGGAACATTCCACCAGTACTCTTTCATATTATGTACATGGATGTCTTCCACATTGCTGTAACTTTTAATGTGTTTATTATCGGGGCTATCTTTTTTACGAACTGCATTGTACAGTGTTTTGGCCACTACATCATGCCTCATATGTAGATAGTACCGCGATGACATCTTTGGACAGCTGTTGATGACATGGGTGATATCCTCGATGTTAGTTCTGCAGAGTCTGCACTTGTTATCACATCTAGGTGTTTCGCCTGCATCCCTATTTCTTTTGTGAATCAGGTATTTCGTGTTAATCTCCTGTTCTTGGATTGCTAAAGCGTATCCTTCAAAGTGGGAGCCAATATAGCGGTTGTTGGTCCAAGATAGACTACTTTCCTTATCTATATTACTCTCACTCTGGAGCTTCCTGGCAACATATCCATGCATGATCTTTTGATGATAAGAATGCAGTTTTTCATCCATGGATTCACTGTGATACTGCTGAGCGACATCCCTGGGTGTGAGTTTTTGATTATCACACAGGGAATATCTCTCGAGGAGTTCCTTCCCAACTCTCATGATCTTATCTGTTTCATGCAGATAGACTTGCTCGAGACTATCGAGATTGTCCCCCTGAAATATGTATGTATGTATGTATGTATGTATGTATGTATGTATGTATACTAGAGAGAGGATCAGGGGTGTATAACACTCCACTTATCCAGCAGGCAGTATAAGGTTAGCTCGATGTCTGAGGACAGAGCCGTGATATAATAAATAACAAAGAACGCTTATAGCATATGCATATGCTATAAGCGTTCTTTGTTATTTATTGTATGTATGTATGTATGTATGTATGTATGTATGTATGTATGTATGTATGTATGTATGTATGTATGTATGTATGTATGTATGTATGTACGTATGTATGTATGTATCCCAGTATGTAACATGTATCCCAGTACAACCTGTCTCATAGTCGGGTCGTTGGCGACTAAACTGGCAACCCCACCAAGGTTTCTTGGTGAGGAGGGTGGCTTTGGACATCCTGCAGGACTAAAAACAAAACCTGTCAAAAGGCAAAGGTGCTCTTAAGAGTCAATAGCGATCCAAAATCACCGGGAGAGATGACCCCTTAGCCTTTGTCAAGGTAGAATTCTAGGAGAAGGAAAACTCTGATATAACACCTGCAACCCTGATGGTATCCAATGATGTTGAATTGTTCTTCTTTTTGAGTAAATATCATCTTGGTTAAGAGAGTGGGACTGGCTTTGTGCAGTGCCTTTGCTCACTATAAAAGCTTCACAGCACAGGCATTGCTTTATATCTGGAGATCTCTCTGCACTTGTCGTCACATGGTACCATGGGCCCAGCACAGTGTGTCAATAATTGTCACAGGTGTAGTGTTTGTACCAGAGTTTTCAAGTCGCTGGCTGGACTAAAAAGTCACATTCGTTCAGCGCATTGGTAGGGGTTCTCCTACATGGATATAAAGTAGTGGCCGTACTCGAAAACGAGTTGGCAGCCACCATGTATGTATGTATGTATGTATGTATGTATGTATGTATGTATGTATGTATGTATGTATGTATGCATGTGTGTGTATGATTGTATGTATGATTGTATGTATGTATATGTATACACCCACACCTTTCATCACCATTGCTTCTTTTTCTTGTCGTTTCTGTTGTTCTTGTAACTGTTGTAAAAGTTGACGTTGTCCTTATTTTCATTTTCTTTGATTTCTTTCGTTTTTCTTTAACTCCCTAGGGAATTCGTTGACAAGCTTCTTTTATTTATTTTCTTTGTTTTCTTCATTCAAATGCATTCCCACTGGCTGTCTAAGAGACGTACAAATATGGCTTATAAAACTTACCTAAGTAAATAGCCTAGCGCCCCCAAGCTTCAAATGCCCCCCTAACGCTCCCTGGAGCTCAGAAACGTCCCCCAGGGGGCACATGCCCCCTGTTGAAAACTTTTGACCTAGATAATATATACCAATGTAATGTTAGGAACAACTTTGCGCTCCATTCCGACATTCCACATCACGGCTGAATAATTATGCCGGTGTGTGTAAGTGTTAGATTGAGTAATATGATATAGTAATTGTTTGCTGTGAGTAAACTACACATCCTGAATGTTGATGGACCAGTAAAAGGTTTGTATTACAGTCTCTCTCTCTCTCTCTCTCTCTCTCTCTCTCTCTCTCTCTATATATATATATATATATATATATATATATATTGAACGGGATATATATATATAAAAATTGAACGGGAACAAAACAGAGAGGCAGTACGAACAAAGGTTTATTAGTTTCACGCTCTTGAGAGTGGGGTGGTGGTATACACACACACACACACACACACACACACACATATATATATATATATATATATATAGTTTAATAAATGAACAGAGAACAAAAACAGAGAGGCATTTAGTTTCACGCTTGAGAATAGGGGGTGGGACACAGGGAGAGAGATAGAGATAGAGAGAGAGAGAGAGAGTGAGAGAGAGAGGGGGGGG